>PVKH010016829.1:0-15609 GCA_004027955.1 Chaetophractus vellerosus
CTAATTTCAACACTTTGGCCTGAAAGCTAGCCAAACTGATTTGGATTTATTTTTGATTAGTTTTCAATCCAAAGTAGAAGTAAATCAGACTTGTTCAATATAGTTCATATCATAGCTTTGTGCAGGCTTAGGTCTCTTCCTGTCTTGGCTTTGCTGTCACAATTTTCAAGTCTTCTAATCACATCCAATTTCACTTCCAACATTATCACTTTGTATTTCTTCACTGCCCCTTCATCTTTGTTGACCAATTCCCTCTATTATCCATTTTTGTAAAATGTCACAGGGGCTTATCACTGGGAGACAAGGCCACACAACTACACACTTTGTTGCTTGAACATGATTGGATAATAGATGCTCAGTAACCAATCACCAGCAGATTTTGAAGGAATTAATGTGATTTCATCGTAGATCATGATGCACATCTGTTGTGTGCATAATGATTTGTGGACTAAAGAGCTAGCAGCAAAATTTGTGCTTTATGCAACTACTCACAGTACTGTGGTAACTGAAAATTTTTGGCAGACTGGTGTCATTTAACCTAACCGTGGTAACTGATATTGGAACCATGCAGAGCAAGAACCACCTGTGTATAAAAAGAAAAACTTCTTATATAAATTTTCAAATTTTTGGTCAGATAAAACTGACAAATGATGTTTTCTAAGAACACCCTTCAATTTTATTCCTCCTCAGCATATTTCAAGTAATTATCTTCAAGACCCAGATATCTTTTTCCAACATCTCCAAGAATATAATTCCTTGACCCCTCTTAATTCCATTGCAGCAATGTGTCTTGCAGAAAAGATTTGTTTAATTATGAGTCGATGTGTCCTCTTATTAGATCTCAAACTCCTCAGAGCTCACATATCCAAGTCAAAACACACCAATAGATACATTGTCACCATGTCAGGGAGCCAGAAACTGGCATGCCCTTGGATTCACCTCAATTTCTGTCTTGACTCTCTGCTTTGCATTCTTAGCTTCAGCCTCAAAACAAGAGCGATGGCTCTGGATTGAGCCAGGGCAGGTGAAAATACGATTTTTAACTTTAGTAAATACTGAAATATGGCATTCCAAAGAAGCATCAGTTTACATTCACACCTACATCCTTGCCAATACGATACTTTCAAATCTTGTGATCTTTGCAAATATGAAAGATCAAAAATGTCATTTTTGTTTTAATTTTGTTTTTATTTGCATTTCTTTAATTATGAGCAAGGTTGAGCTTCTTTCATATATTTGTGTCTTTTTTTGTGTGAACCGCCTGCATTATAACCTTTGTCCATTGTCCTATTGGGTTGTTAGTCTTTTTCTTATTGATATAAAAAGCTCTTAAAATAATAAATAAATTAGCTCCTTGGCACACATTTTGCAAAAAAAAAAAATCAAGTGTATTTCTTTATATTAGCAATGAATACATGGAACCAAAATTAAAAATACAACATCATTTACAATTGTCCAAAATATTGAAATCCTTAGGACATCTTACAAAACATGTCTAGCACTTGTATGCTCTAAACTAAAAACTGCTAATAAATGAAATAAAACGAAGATTTAAATAAATGAGAGACATACCAAGTTCACGGATTGGAAGACTCAACATAGTGAAGATGTCTATTCTGCACATACTGCTATAAAAGTTTAACCAATTCCTATCGAAACCCTATAAATATTTTTGTAGATACACACAAGATTATTCTAAAATTTATATGAAAATGCATAGGAAGTAGTATAGGTAAAATAATTTTGAATAAGAATTGTTCTAGTCAGGGTTCTCTAGGGAAACAGAATCAACAGGAGATATCTGTTAAAAATATAAGATTTTATAAGAGTCTTTCACGTAACCGTAGGGATGTACAAGTCCAGGTTCCGCAGGCAGGCTGCAAGCCAGGGGTTCTGATGAAAGACTGATGAAGGGTTCTTGATGAGTTTCTGGGAGAAGTTGGCTGTCAAAGGACGAGCTGGGAAATTCTCTCTGAATGTTGAAATCAGTTCCCTTTTATGGCAGTCAACTGAATGGATAAAAGGGTCATCCACTCTTTATCCAATTTCGCTGATTGATGCAGATGTAATCAGCCATCCATATAGTAAACTCAATTAGCCCAGTAATTGCTGGACCTAATACCTGGGCACAATTACCTGGCTGAGTTGACACATTAGCCTAACCATCACAAGAATAAAGTGAGAAATCAGTCTACCATATTTCAAGACATTATATAGATACAATAATGCAGACTGCAAGATATTGGCAGAGATAGATACATATACAAATGGAATGGAATAGAGAACCCAGAAATAGACATGCACAAATATACTGACTTGATTTTGTCAAATGGGAAAGCAATTCAGTATAGGAAAGACAGCCTCTTCAACAAATGGTGCTGTAGGAACACTGGACACATAGATTAACAAAACTAAACAAACAAAAAACAGAACCTCAACTTAAACTTCATGCTTTTTCTATAAAAATTAACTCAAAATAGATCAAAGATTTAAACATAAATCATAAAACTATAGAACTTTGAGAAAAATACAGAGGAAAAAGTCTTTGGGATCTATAGCTAAGCAATGAATCCTTAGACTTGACAATAAAGGTATATTCCATTAAAGGAAAAATTGATTCATTGGACTTCATCAAAACTAAATCTTTTTCTATGCAAAAAGACTCTGTATGGAGGAAAACACAATTTAGAGATTGGGAGAAAATATTTGCAGATGACATATTGAACAAAAGACTATTATCTTCTATATCAAAGACTCTCAAAACTTTATCACAGACAAAACAAACCATCTAATTTGAACTTGGGCAAAAGGATTGAAGAGACATTTCACAAAAGAGGAATGCAGAAGACAAATAAACACATGAAAGATGTTGCAAATCATAAGCCATTAGGGAAATGCAAATTAAAACCACAATGAGATATTGTTAAATACCTTCAAGAACAGCTAAAATTTAAAAAAAAGTAGTGAAAGAAAATGGTGGCAAAAATGTGGAGAAATTGGATCATTCATACATTGCTGGTGAGTATATAAAATGGTACAACCATTCTGGAAAACAGTTCGGCAGATTTAAAAATATTAAACATGCATCTACCATATGATCAAGCAATTGCCCCTCTGGACATTTATCCTAGAAACACAAACATATAACACAAAAAAGATCTTATTGGAATGTTTAATGAAGCTTTATTCTTTATAGCCTCAAATACGAAACAACCCAGATACACTTCAATGGATAATTGTTAAATAAACTGTGGCATATCCCTACCATGGAGATCCACAAAGAAATAAAATGGAATGAAATATTGATATACACAAATATCTGGGTGAATCTCCAGAAAATTATGCTATGTGAAAAAGCCAATCCAAAAGGTTGTGTACTAGGTGATTCCATTTATGTAATATATTTGAAAAGACAAAATTATAGAAATGGAATGCAGATTAGTGGTTGCCAGGAGTTAAGGAGGGGGTGAGGGTGGGTGAAAAGTGTGGCTGTAAAAAGGCAACATGAAGGATCTTTTGGTGTTGGAATGTATCTTGTCTATATTGATGACCATGGCAACATCCTGGTTGTAATATTGTACTATAATTTTGCAAGATGGTACCATTGGGGAAACTGGATAGAGGGTGCATGTGAAACTAGTTATCTCAAAATAAAAAGATTTTTTAAAAAACTCACAGTCTCCTAAAGTAGATTTAAAAAGAAATGGAAAATCTGATTTTCCTGCTATTAAGGAAGTTAAATTTTTAATTAAAATTTTAACTTAATTAATAAAATACCTAGCTCACACAACTTTGTTAGTAAATTCTATCCAAAATTGAAGAAGAGGCATTACAACCCTTAAAGAAACTCTTTATGAATACAGAGTCACAGGGATCTCTACATAGCTAATTCCATGAGGTCAGTATAATGTTGTTATATCAACATCTTAAAAAGACATTTGAATAAATAAAATTAATGAACACAGGTGCAAAACTTCCAGAAAAAAATATTTTCGAACAAAATTAACATTATGTAAAAATAATATCACATCATGACTAAGTAGCAATCTTTAAAGGACATCTAAAGTAAATTTACAACTAATATATTTATTGGTGAAATATTGGACATGTCATAGACATATTTCTTCCAATAGTCCAAGCCAGAGTAATAGGCAAGAAAAAGGGGGAGGGGAGGGGAGAAGCATAAAGTTTGGAAATGAAGAGTAAAACTTTTGTTTTCATAGAAAATATTAAAGCCGCTACAAAACAGTTTTGGAATGAATAAATTAATTTAGAAGTATATATGTAGTGCATATAGTAACATTAATTACATTTCCATATACTAGCAATGGGGATATTTAAAAATCCATTCTGTTTATAATAATATCAAAAAACAAATATTTAGAAATGCAGCTAATGAAACATGTCCAAGTCCTTATTTTGAAAATTATAAAACATTAAGAGAAATTTTTAAATGATTCAAGTGAATGGAGAAATATGTGTGTTTATGCCTAATATAGTTAGGGTGCCAATATTAACATTTTGATCTATCAATTCAATGTAAACCTAATCAAAATCCCAGGAAGATATTTTTATATTAATTGGCAAGTTGATTAGAAAATGGAAATGGAAATGGAGAGGACATGGATAAGCCACAACACATTTTTAAAAGAAGAATTTTGCAGTATTCATAGTACCAGATTTTAAGTATTTTTATAAAACTACAAATAACAAGACAGTGTGGTATTGGTCAAAAAATAGGCAAATAGACCAAGACATAGATAGTCAGTTGACTTTCAGCAGTCACCAACGTAATTCAATGGGGGCTATGGTATTTTTCTTTTTGTTTTTCCAAAAATATTGGTGAAGCTGTACAAATATAAGGAAAATGAAAGCAAGAGATGTCAAGGAACATAATTAAAGAAGTTAAGATAGGATACCTCACGTAACTAGCAATAATTCTGAAAGATGTTAAAGGCTTCTACAGGGAAAATTATAAAACATTTAAATATAATAAAATAATTACTAAATAAATGGAGAGATATATTATGATCAGTTAGAAACAGTTAATTTAAATATGTCATAAATTGATTGATAGTTTCAATGAATTCCAGGAAAATTTTCAACATATATATAGTAAAATTTTAAAATGGTTTCTAAAATGTAATTGAAGAGTGTGGCAAAGCAAAGAGAAGTGTAAAAATTTTTAGACTCTTAGAATCATGAAATGGGAAACTGGTTTTTAGCACCTTTGTATCTCCTCTTTAAGGGCTCTCCTTTCAGAATTTCTCTCCTAAACACCCAGGTATCTTTTACTAATTCTTTTGCAGAGAAAGCACAATTCCTTCTTTGGGATAGATAGTATAGAAATTTAAACCTCAGGCTGTTAGTGGCTGCTTCAAGCTACATAAATTGAGTTAACTTTAAAAAGGAAATGGAGACAAAATATAAAAAGTATATAAAGTTGGTATAGGGAATAAGGTATTATAAAGAAATAGGGAGAGGATGAGGTCCTGGATAGAGTGAACCCTGAAGCAAGTTGCACCTTGGACTCCCCAGTTATTTGAACCACCAATAAAGTTGCTATATCATGCTTAAGCAAATGTATTGAGTTTCTCTCCCAGCACAGCAACTGTGAATGTGCTGACAAAAAGATCATCCATACTTTTCATCCCAGTGCTCCTTCGTCAACACCCAAAATGCCCCCTATTATTCAACTGCATACTCTCTCTCTCTTTTTATTTGAGAAGCACAATGAAAAAAAAATTATTTTTGTTTTTGCTGTTGTGTAATTTTTTATTTTATTATTGTTAATTTTTGTTGGCTTTGTTTTTGGGGAGGCTTTGGGTCGCAGAGGGGCCACAGCTGTGACAAGGGAGGGTCACTGCTCTAGGGCGCCAGTGGTGGGAGTATGTGTGTGGGTGGGTGTACCTGAGGCATGCCTCTATGGACTGTGAGTGTGTCCATGTGGTCACAGGGAATTGTCCAGGTAGGTGGAAACCCACAGAACAATCCATGGAATATTGAATTCCCATACAGGTGAGTCCTGCCACACTCTCTCACAGAGCGGTGAGAATCTCTGGAGTACATGGGCAGTGTCCAGCAAAGAAGAGTGAATCAACATTCCAGGCCCTTGATATTGATGCCTGTACCATGAACCTTGTTCCTTTAAAATTGAAACCTGGCCTAGTAATAAATACTGCCCAAGAGCCACCTCCTTAGGGCCCCCTGCTGCTCAAATGCAGCCCCTCTCCAAGGCAAACTCAGCACATAACACCACCCTCCCCCTGATGTAGGACATGACTCCCAGGGATGAACCCACCAACCCACCCCCCCACCCCCCAGCCCCGAGGGACCAACACCAAGCACCAACTAAAAACACACCTGGAGAAAGACCCAGACCAAAAGGGAGAAATATTAAATGTGAATGAGTTTTTATGGACAAGAAACTCCATAGGCAGGGCAGACAACCTCAGGAAATCAGCACCCCATCAGTCGGCCCTAGGCTGGAATATATAATTACATATCCTCTTTTAATCTTACTCATTGTTTCGCTTATTGTTCAATGTTATCTCCTTTGCATTTCTTCTGTTTAATCCTGTAGCTCAAAAAGCTTGTACAGAACTTATTGTGGTGGTTTGAGTTGTAAGTACCCCAGAAAAACATGTTCTTAAATTTAATCCATTCCTGTGGGTGTGACCCCATTGTAAGTAGTATCTTTTGATGAGGATACTTCAGTTAAGGTGTGACCCTTCTTCAGGATTGATCTTAATCCTATTACTGGAGTCCTTTATAAATGAAATCGAAATTGAGAGAGAGAGAGAGAGAGAGAGAGCACCAAGGAAGCAAGAAGCTGAAACCAACAAACCAGGAAGAAAAGGGAGAGACAAATAGATGCCGCCATGTACCTTGCCATGTGGCAGAAGAGCCAAGGGTTGTTGGCAAGCAGTCTTCAGGAAGAAAGCATCACCTTGATGATGTTTTCACAGCCTCAAAAGTGTAAGCTAGTACATTCCCGTGTTTAAGACAACCCATTTCCTGGTATTTGCTTGGAGCAGCCTAGGAAACTAAAACACTAGAATATAGACAATTCTAAATATCTATTGAAAGAATGAGTGAATCTTACTTAACTCTCTCACCCTTTCTACTAAAAATATCTAGAGATGTTTATTTATTGCAAATAAACTTCTCCTCCATCATCAGCCCCTTTACCACCCATTATAACTGAAATCTCATTATCCGTGCCCTGACTTTGTTTGCCTTGCATGCATACTTAGAGATGTTTCTCACACATCCCACATAAGGCAAGGTCATAAATGGGAAAGCTTTTTGCTAGTTTACCAAAGATGTTTCCAAACTTGCTTTTTTACTTTTATTTCTTTTGAATTTCATGTTGTACATATCACCTTCTACTCCAACTCGTCTTTGATATCTAATAACTTTATGATCTTTTCTGAACATACTTTAAAGCAGTGTTAAATGGTTGTTCACAACACCCATTTCCCTTTACTCAGGGTAAGATAGCTAGACTATTTTCCCAGCCTCCCTTAGACTTAAATGTGACCATTTGACTGAGTTCTGGCCAAGAGAGTTCTAGATATAGCATGTCATCATTTCCAAATTTGGCCTCATAAATCTTCCATATTTCTTCTTTCTCTACCTAATAGGTGAATGTTGATTCCCAGGGAAACCCTGCAAGGTGCATGTTGAAGACGGCAGAGTCTCTGAATGACTGTGTGGAGCAGAGCCCCTTGCTACTGATTGAACTTTAAATAAGCAAGAAATAAACTATATTATTGGTTTGTCTGTTTCTGCCCCTAGAGTTACCTTTGATAATGTAACATGCTACACCTCCATACTGAAAAAATTTGTTATAATTCCAGAATTTTAGGATTTAAAAGGACCCAAAAATATACTAGCATTTTAGTTCTTGGACCTTATCATAAAGCAACTTTACCTCGACTGGCCATAAGCATTATCATCATTTTAGAAAACATAGGTACCTCACCCAATCTATAATATCAAGCTCTTATATATCTAATTTTTTTCTGCTTCATCAACACTAAATTTATAATCTTTTTGCTTCTCATTAGTCAGTTCCTTTTCCATTATTCTCAAGGATTATTCTAAAAACTCTCATCATCTCAAACCTCTGACTCAACCCACTGACTACCACCCTTTTACATTCTTGGAATATGCCTCCTTTTTGAGGTAATTGAAGCCATCATGGATATGCCTCAACAAAATATTCTAAATACCGTAATTTTATATCTATCACCTCTTCTACCTTAGTGACTTAGGAGACTTCTAATATAGACCCTTTAGGCGATTTGAAGTGAATCATTTAACCTCTTTGAGTCACTTATAAAATAAGAATAATAATTTTTGAACTATCTGCTTAGTTCTATTGCTATAATTACCAAATAAAATAGTCTATGTAAAAGACCTTTGAAAACCATAAAGGGGTTTATAAGTGTAAAGGATTATTGCAATTTTTTCCTATGTTGTTATTCTAATTTCCAGTTAGATGATAATTAAACATCCGCTCCTAGTCCTCAAATATACTTTACTATTGAACATTCCAGAATGTCAAGTTTTAAGTTTTATGGAAACAAAATTCTCTGTGGTCAGGATGTTGGTCTTAATTTCTTCGTTTCATGATCATAAATTAAGTCTTATGTTTAGTTAACCCTTGGATATTGTATTCATCAGGCTTCTTATATATGCCATTTCTCATAACCTCCAGATGCATCAAGTAAATATTTCTTTCATTGTTATTTCCACACTTGTAATTTATAGCCTTATGTTCAACAAGCTAATAAACAGCACCAGTAACCCAGAGAGATACTTCAATTTTCAAACTTATTTCATGGTGATATGTTTAATGAATATTTTGAATTTCCATTACATCAAGGTTCTGTGCTCCTGAAAGGTACACAGGCCATATACCTCCTGCTTTTTGTCAGCCTGCAATCCCCATTGACCAACCAAATTAGGAAGATGTCATCTGTCTGATTCATCTGTCGGTCAAGCTGAAGCCAAGACACATTCCCAATTCCTATCTCCCTTAGCTGCTACAATACAATCAATCAGTAAGCCTGACAATTTTATGAGATATTTCTCCAGTGCCCATCTTCTTCTTTTAAGGCCTTTATGTCCTTCCATAACTCAGTCCCTGCATATATCACAAGTTTTATGTCACATATGTTTTGTTCATGTAATGGGAACATGTTGTAGTTCAACAAACATATTATGATTTTCTACATATCCTTGCCCATAGAGTTTTCTTTGACTAGTACCCAATTCTATTCTTTTTCCAGCTAATATTATATGACTATCTCGGTCTAACAGGTGAAGTACCTCTTCTAAAATCTGCCTGACTACAATGCACAAATCTCAATAATAATGCCTCCCATCTGTATAGAACTTATCTGTGGATCTATCTTCATTATTAGATTTTATTACAGAGATATCTCAGTGGCAAGAAAGTATCAAGGTCATCTTAGAATTCCTAGAAAATTATTATCAATTTGTTATGAATTTAGTATAAACTCAAATTTGTTATGAACACAGTAAATAGTGTTTATATAATTAATTAAAATTATTTTCAAAATACTGCAATCAGAATTCTCAAAAGCAACAACAGTTGCCAAAAGACAGCAAAATAATATCTTCAAAGTGCTGAGAAGCATTAACTGTCATCCTAAAACAGTACTCTCAGCAAAATAAATAAGGATGAAATGCATACCCTGAGAAAATAAAAAAGAAGAAAAACCTGAAAGCATTAATTCCAAGAGAACTTTAATGAAATATTTATTAAAGAATATGTTTCATGAAGAACAAAATTCAATTAGACAAAAGGACTGATGCTACAAATAAACTTTGAGAATTTCAAAGACATCATCTGTATAAAACAAAAAATAGTAACAACCAATTGGGGGGAGGAGGGTGTCAAAATCATGGTAGAACTGAAATACTTGACAACAACAAGTAGCAAGGGACGGGACGCTGATGAATTTTAAACCATTTCAGGGTTCTCATATTGTTTGATAATAGAGATGTTAATCAACATTATATTTTGGTAACATTTTTTAAAAGATTTATTTCATCTATTTATTTCTCCCCATCCCCTCATTGTTTGCAATTGTTGCATCTGTTCGTCTTCCTTGTTTCTTCAGGAGATACCGGGAACCCAACCAGGGACCTCACATGTGGTAGGTGGGAGCCCAGTCGCTTGAGCCTCATCCGCTTCCCATAAAATTTTTTATTGTTTTTATTTTTTTATTTTTACTGGGAGGTCCTGGAGATCGAACCCAGGTCCCTCCATATGGGAGATGGATGCCCAACCATTTGAGCCACATCCATCCCCCTTCCCGTAAAATTTTCATGGTACTATTAAGTAAGGGACAATAAGTAAA
Organism: Chaetophractus vellerosus; assembly: GCA_004027955.1. Taxonomy (NCBI): domain Eukaryota; kingdom Metazoa; phylum Chordata; class Mammalia; order Cingulata; family Chlamyphoridae; genus Chaetophractus; species Chaetophractus vellerosus. The sequence goes on from PVKH010016829.1 coordinate 10,398, forward strand.
ATGTTTATCTTCTAGACCAGGAAAGGAAGCACAAAATTATAGAAAAACTCAGTTAATCAAGAAGACAGTAGAAGAAAGTGAATGAAGTATAGACAAAGAGAAGCGATTATGTTACAATCAGATATTAGGGAAGTCCCCAAATTTACCAGTAAATTACAGCAAACTAAGTAGTTAAAAGGCATAGATTTTTAGATTGGGAAAACATCATAAATGGAAATGTAATTTGGTACTAACTCACCGAAAATCATTGGGTCAATGTATACCAGTGTATATTCACTAACCAAATAATACCACTTCTAGGAATTTATCCTAAAGAAGTAATCAGAAGAAATATGCACACGTGAAAACACATGTAACATATGCAATGCAATATTCTAAAGTCATTAATAATATTGTATTTATATTTAATAACATAACAATGCTTATGTTACAACGCTATTTAAAAAATACCAGGTTCCCAAAAACCTAAATACAATAAGATCCAGAGTTTATAAAATTTAATTTTACTGCTGCATAGAAAATATCATATTTATGGCCATGAAAATGTACTATGTTGGTAATCAGAAAAACATTAATGATATTTTTCTGAAGTAGAACTCATAGTGTGCCTCAAACATACTTCATATCCAGTACAATTTGGTTGAGACACGTTTCACTGATAAGGGGACTGAGGGTCAGAGAGATTTGTAATATCCTGACAGATAAGACTTTGGTGCTTGTTATATAGATATATAGATTCTGTGCTCTCTGTGCCAGTTTCTCAAAATATGTACAAGGAGCAGAGTGCAGTAGCTGGAAGCTGGGGAAACCTCAATATTCCTGATTAAGGGGCTCATACTGAAGCTGGACATAAAGTAAATCACTCCATTTACCTTACAGAAATTGGACCTCATATGAGGGTTTGGCATCATACATGAAGAACCTGGTTATGGTTTTTGCTCCCATCTGAAAATGAATAGGCCCAGAAAGATGTGTGGATGTGCATAAAAATTCTACTTGTTAAGAACAAATTTGGGGGGGCCGGCCATATAGCCCAGTGGATAGGGCGCTGGCATACCACATGGGAGGCCCCGGGTTCAGTTCCCGGGGACCTCTCCTAGCGGGCAGACCGCCTTGAGAAAGGCAAGCCGCCATGGGTGGGCCAGAGCCGCCGTGGGCAGGGCAAAAAGCTGCCACGGACAGGGCAAAGCCGCCATGGGCAGGGCAGGTCGCCCGTGAATGGAGCGCAGCCAGCCACCCGTGAACTGAAGCAGAGCCGGCTGTGAATGGAAAGCAGAAGCCGCCCACAAGCGGGGAATGCCGTGCCTGCACACGTCGGCACGTCGCTGCAACGGGGGGAGGGGAGATATGTAATTAAATAAAATAAATATTTTAAAAAAAAAAGAACAAATTTGGGGCTAGCAACTGGCCTTTGTAGCTAAAATATAAAACTATGTGGGAAGTATCAAAAGACTTCTTGTTTTCATAGTGTGCCTTATGCCCATGATATTCAGACTCCACGGATGTTAGTGTACTTGAAAATAATGCCAAACTCCAATAGCAAGAATTAATTATAAGGGAATTATGCCTGAAATGGCACTGTCTTGACAGCCATTTCTGAGAAACTTTTTACTTCTGTCAGGAGTATATTTGTAAATAGTTCTTTATAAATAGTTAGGGTTTTTGGAAATCCTCACACAATGGCATTTAAACACAGCACCATTAGTTAATATTTTTAATAAATGTACCAAATTAAGAAAAAATATGTACAGGATATTCTGATATATTTTCTAAATTTGGAGATGAATGTCTACCAGGACACTGAATAGCAATAACGATGCTTCAATTTGGTGATTAAGCAAATACACACACGGGCATTTCAGCCTCCGATCATACTTTCCCACCCTGAGCAAGCAGCTGTCCAGATGTGATTCTTTAAAGAGCTGTAACCACAGACATAAGTACCTCATATTATTGAGGAACGTTCTCACGCTGTTGCTGCAACTCTTGCAATTTCCCGGTACCATTAGGAAATGTTCCTCGATCTCACGATGAGTTTGAGGCTTTACTTTTTTTTTCAATTTCAAAAGATAGCAGGGGAGGATAAAACTGGGCCCGCGTGGAGACCACATCTTCATTCTACCCCGGTGTTCTCAGCTACTGGCAGCAGCCAACATGTCATCGGTCCTGCTTTCTATACTCTGGCTTATTGTTCAAACTCAAGGTAAGCGCAAATATATATTGACTTTTTATATAAAAGTAAAAGGTTTTTAATGAATTTTAAAACGTACCTTTAATGGAATGTTTGCAGAACATGGAAGCTGACGTAAATAAGGAGAGAAAATAATATGCTTATATGATCCAAAGATCATTAATGTTTTCATTTTGATACATTTTTTGCCTCTCTCTCTAAAGTAAACACTGTATATATAAATATAACTTTTAGAGTTAAAACGTTTTAAACACTATATAAAACACATATTCTATGATTTTTCCTATTTTCAAATTATCATATACGTTAATAAAGAATAAATTTGTGTTTATATAATATTTTCCCAAATGGATGAACCAAAAGTTACTTGAACTATTCCTATATTGATTCTATTTTTCACTAATAGTTTTATTAACATCTTCATGAATTTCATTATTTAAAAGTAATCTACATTTTAGAATATTTCCCTAAGAAATATTCTCAGAGTGGAATTTCAGGGCCAAAGGATTTAGTCCTGAAAAAAAAGCAACTCTTTATTTATTTGTGACTGGTGTTTATTGATGCATGTGCCAATCTGATAGTCCCTATGTACACCCATATTATATGACAAATAAACCAAGTTTATTTATTACCAATCACTGGTTAATTTATTACCAATCACGTAATGGGCATGTTAAAACTCAAATGCTGTGAACTTGCACATTTCCACGAATAAACACATCTGGGAAAAATCCTATGCAGAGGCAGGTAAAGAGCTCTGCATACCTGAACTCACCACAAAATTATCACTTGCTTAATGATGTGCAAAAGTCATATATATAGGACTCAATCTACAGCCCTTGTATTCCTCATATATTCCCCTCACATTGCCCAGGTTTGCTATCGTACCCAAATAAAGAATAAAATATAATAATTATTAAACTAATAATTATGCTATATGTGTACAGCTCAATGGAGGCTTTTAAAATCAATTTACACACATGAGGCCGGCTGTAGCCCAATTGGTAGGGCGCCGGTTTACCAAATAGGAGGCCCCCGGTTCAGTTCCCGGGGCCTCCTCTAGGGGGCAGACCACCTTGAGAAGGCAAGGCCGCTGCGCAGTGAGCTGATTCGGCGGGTTGCTGCAGCGGGGGTAGACAAGCAGACACAGAAGAATGCAAAAATGAACACAGCAGGAACAAGCAGAAAGGGGGCAATATGTAATAAATAAAAAAATAAATCTTTAAAAAAAATCAACTTACACAGTTCATATACAACCTGTACTTATACTCAAGATGTTGTGATTCTCATAATAATTTAGTGAGGAAGTCTCTGAGACTCCATCTCTCATTCAATAATCTGGCTTCTTATATGGTTTCATTTTCTAAAATACTTATCTCCAAATGACACCAGAAAACCAACTTACAAAGCAGAAATTAAGTTTATTTATTCATAAGAACTTCTTAACCATCTACAGTCATCTTGAATAAAATGTGAGTCCTTTGACATTTTCTACCCTATGAAGAAACAATAATTCATCCAAAGACACAATTTAACCATAGGCTGTCCTAGGATGGGTGGCAGAGAAGACACTTAAAGTATAATGAAGGTTAAATTATACATAATTGCAATATTAATCAAAAGAAAAAATAATTGACCAACCCAACAGCCTGCCAGTTCTTATGTTGTCTAGTAAAGAATTGATTGTGCTTTTGGAAGAGTTGCAAACCAAACAGTGAAAAAATATTTAATTGAATTAAAAAATGGCTAATGTCGTTTTTTTCTTTTTCCTCACAGAGATCTCCAAAAAAACTTATTGCTACACATTCCTTGAAAGGTGGAACTTTCCTTTGTGTAGCTATTGGCCCCTAGAAATTTTTCTCAAACCCCCCTGAAATTTCTCTTATTGTGACGACTGTCTACAGAGCCAACAGTGCCCAAATTAATCAGAATTTTTAAGCATCTGTCTGTAATAGTTCACAATAAAGCCATTATTTTAGGACATGTTCATGAGGCTATAATTAACTACATAATTTTTTTTTAGATTTATTTTTTATTTATTACATATCCCCCCCACACACACTTCTGCTTGCTCTTGCTGTGTGTTCATTCTTCTGTGTTTTTCTATGTCTGCTTCTTGTCTCCCCCCGTCTTTGCGGTGGCGCGCTGACTCGGCCCTCCGCGGCGGCGGCGGCAGCTCGCTCCGTTCGTGGGTGGCTCCATTCCGTTTTCACGGGCGGCTCCGCTCCATGTTTGCGGGCAGCAGTCCTCCATGTTTTTGCGGGCTGCTGGCTTCCGCGCTTCGCAGGCAGCAGCTCTGCTTTTCATGGGTGACTTTGCCATGCCCGTGGGGGCTCCGCCCTGCCCGTGGTGGCTTTTTTGCCTTGCCCACGGCGGCTCTGCCACGCCCACGGCGGCTTGCCTTTCTCAAGGCCGTCTGCCCGCTCAGAGAGGTCCCCGGGAACCGAACCCGGGGCCTCCCATGTGGTACCCCAGCGCGCTCTTTATCCACTGAGCTATCTAGCCGGGCCCCCATAATTTTATACATACCATATTTCTGTGTTTTTCCATACATGATTTTACCTATTTAATCATCCTTCTTTAAAACTCAGAACTTTATGGAAATGTCATGGAATCTGTTAAAGTAGATCTTACATCACTATCAAAGGCACACAAGAACCTCATGGTCAAACTTGTACCCATTGCACAGCTAAGCAAAAAGAACATCAGCTTCATGTTTGTTTTTACTTTATGTGTATGAAAGCATGCTGGAAGTTTCCTGGGGTGGGGAGTTGGGAGATGGTTTTACCCTGTGTTCCATATTCACCAGTCTGCCACTACTTGTCCCCATATGCTCATCCTTTTCTCCCGTTTCTAAAAATGAGCTATCTGTGCTATCTTAATTTACTATCTCCATTTATCACTAGATCCCTATTCCTGCTCAAGAACATTGCTCTACCAATTTATTCTTCTTTCCTATTGTGTCTATTTCACAGTCTTTAATGAATCATTTCTATATGTTTCAATATGGAATCATAACTT
>PVKH010016830.1:0-15607 GCA_004027955.1 Chaetophractus vellerosus
TAAGTTAAAAACAACAAAATGAGATACCATTTTACACCCATTAGAATGGCTGCTATTTAAAAAAAACAGCAGACTATAATGTTGGAGAGGATTTGGAGGAATGGGAACCCTCATCCACTGCTGCTGTGATTGTGGATTGGTCCCGCCGCTGTTGAGTACAATTTGGCGGTTCCTCAAAAAACTAAATATTGATCTTCCGTATGATCCAGTGATTCCATGTTATGTTTTAACGTCTTGTGATATTAATATACATTTGTTCTGAATACAGGGATGAATACTCTTATATTTGAACTATTGCCCACACTCATCGACCACACAGAGGATTCACTATTCAATACAGTCTTATCATCTAGCTTTCCTTCTAGTGATATACATGAACCTAAACTTTCCCTGACAACCACAATAACATCCACATATTACCTCTGTCAACTACAACCACAGTAAGATGCTATGGTTACCTCTATCCATTTCTAAACATTAACAATCAAACATATTACAAATCCTGCACAAATAAAGCCCCAGCTTCCCCTTCTCTACCCTCAGTCTGTCTTCTGGTGACCTTTATTCTAGCCATTAACTCCATGAGTTTGCTTATATATTTATTTCCTATTAGTGAGATCATATAATATTTGTCCTTTTGTGTCTGGCCTGTTTCACTCAACATAATGTCCTTGAGGTTGATCCATATTGTCAAAAGGATTGAAAATTTATTTCTTCTTACATCTGAATGATATTCCATCACATGCATATATAACATGTTTATTCATTCATCTGCTGATAGATAACTGGGTTGTTTTCATCTTTTGGCAATTGTGAATAATGCCACTATGAACATTAATGTGCAAAGATCCATTTGAATCCCTACTTTCAGTTCTCTGGAGTATATGCCTATTAGTGGGATTGACAGATTATATGGCAGATCTATATTTAGCTTCCTTAGGAACTACCAGTCTTCCACAGCAGTTGCATCATTTTCCAATCCCAACAACAGTGAATAAGTTTTCCTGTTTCTGTACATCCTCTCCAACACTTGTAATTTTCTGATTTTTTTAACAGTTGCCCTTTGAATAGGTATGAAATACTATCACATTGTAGTTTTAATTTGCATTTGCATAATATGTAGTGTTGAACATTTTTTTCATGTTTTTTTTCATTTATATTTCCTCTTTAGAAAAATGTCTAGTCAAGTCTTTTGCCCATTTTTAATTGGATCGTTTGTCTTTTTATCATTGAGTTGTAGGTTCTCTTTATATATCATGGATATCAAACCCTTTGCATTGGGAGGTTTTTGATAACTGAGATAATACATACCTGTTCTTGGTCTTTTGAGATCGTCTATTTCTTCGTGAGTCGGTTTAGTCAATTTGTGTGTTTCTGGGAATTTGTCCATTTCATATAAATTATTTAGTTGGTTAGAATACAGTGACTCTTCATATGCTCTAATAATCTTTTTTATATCTATAATGTCAGTAATATTCCCCCTTTCAATGCCAATGATTTTTATTACTTGCGTTCTCTTCTTATTTTTTTTTTGTCATTCTATCTTATATTTGTCATAAGTTTGGGTATTTTGTGTTTTCATTTTCATTCATCTCTAGATATTTCCAAATGTCCTTGTAAATTCTTTGACCCTTTGGGTCTTTAAAGAGTGTATTGTTTAAATCCCACGGATTTGTGAATTTTCCAGTTCTCCTGTTACCATTTTTTAATTGCATTTCATTGTGGTCAGATAAGTTACTTTATATGATTTTAATCTTTCTAAATTTATTGAGACTTGCTTTGTGATATAACATATAGCCTATCCTGTGATATGATCCTTCTGCACTTGAAAAGAATATTTACTCTGTTGTTTTCAAACAGATTTGAGTTACATGTTTCTCGCAAACACACACACACACACACACACACACACATACACTATTATATACATCTATATAGGTCTGCTAGGTCTAGTTGGTAAGTAGTATTATTCCAGCCCTCAATTTCCTTTTTGACCTTCAGTTTGAAAGTGCTAGCCAAGAGTTCACTGCCTTTACATCAATGATAATAGTTCTTCCATTGCTAGAAGAATATTAAGTCTATAGTATAATTATAATAAGTCTACTTCAGTTCATTGTTCATTCCCAAGTCTTGAGGATTTGGGGAGGGAAGTGGTCACTCTGATTCTAATTGAGAAGGGGCTTTGATGCCATGGGCCAGATGGATAGAATTATCTTGCTTGTAGCTGCAGACACTCTCTGTTTCTTGGGATGGTCATTGTCCATCATCATCGCCTTGTTAGTTGTCCTGGGTGAGTCCAATGAACTGGAGAGTAGGTGTTGGAACTCTGCTGAAATTAAGGGCTCAATTAGCACATGGCTGGAGCAAAGGTTTAAGTCTCTTGGATATACACCTAACAAGTAGAGTACTAATTATAGGTTCAAATAGAAGAGTCAGAAGAGCCATATGTAGGGAAACCATAAATGAGTGCAACTCTGTTACCCTGGGGAGCATAAATTCCTAAGCATGGCCCACTGTCAGGGTGCTGAATTCCTGAGCTTATTGTTTCTGGATGTCTCTAGTGCCCTCAGGAGTCCTGCTCTTTGAGGCACTGTTTACTGTGGCAGTAAATGAGATCCTGCTGAGACTTGCAGAAGCTTAACCTCTGGAATAACCTCCCAACTCACTTTGAAATCTCTTAACCATAAAAACTCATTTGTATTTACCATTTTCCCCCTTTTGGACAAGGTCTTTTTCCCAATGCATTGCTAATTGGTGCTTGGTAATAATCCCTAAGTGCCAGGGAGTTCATCCCCAGGAGTCATATCCCATGCTGGGGGGTGTAGTGCATTTATGTGCTGAATTTGGCTTAGAGAGTCCACCTTTGAGCACCAAGGAGGCTTTCTGGAGGTAACTCTTAGGCAGTATATAATACTAGGCTAAGTTTCAATTTCACAAGAAAGGGTTCATAAGTACAATCATCAGTATCAAGGACCTTGCATAGTTGTCTGTCTTTCTTCACTAGGCAGTATCCTTGCAATTGGAGGATTCTTGCTCTCATACTAGAGAATGTAATCTGAACTCCCCAGGATGGGAGTTGAATATTCTTTCATCTCCACCCACTGAGACAATGTCCCATGAACACTTGAACATATTCATATGCCTTAGAGACATGTACCAGGTGAACCTTTCCCATGCATCCCCCCCATCACTGACACCCTGCGCAAGTGATCCCCTCCCACCACTTCTGTGATCCAAAACCTCCTCAGAAATGAAGCTAAGGAAATAACCAAATAAAATGCATAAGAAAATGAAACAATGCTTTTAAAAATAACCAATAAAACACGCAAAAAATTTTTAATTTTAAATTATTTAAAGAAAAATTTTAGAATTATCTTTCCTCACTGTAAGATCTGTTGTCTTGTATGCACAGAGATATTTTCTTCCATATATTCCCCCATTGTTTTATTTTTTCATTTTATCTTCAAAGAAGCTTTAGGATACAGAAAAGTCACATAGAGAATATGTGTGATTCCCATACACCCATCACCCTCCCTCTTTTCCCCTCTCCCCTATTAATAACCTTTTACATGCTTATGATACCTTTGTTACAGTTGTTATACAAACACTGAAACATTGCCACTACCCTGGTCAATGGTTTACATTATGGTTTACATTTTGGATGGTATACTTTTATAGGTTTATGATGAGAGGAAATAGAGAATGGTGAGCTGATGCCCACATGGGCAAAATCTGTGATAAGGTAGTGGTTATGCAGTGAATGAGTGTGACAGTGGTGCAATGAAGTCATTGGGATCAGTGGTACTGGTCTGCGAGGGGCAGTAGTTTGGGAGGTTTGGCTTGGACTATCCATGGAACTAGAGGGAGGGTCAGGGAAAGGAACACATCACTTTTGGGGTTTAGCAGGTCTGTGGTTAAAACTACAATGTTGGGGGTTTTCTTTTCGCAAATATTACAGGGGAGGGTTACTGGTGTAGGGTGTTGGATGTGGGGGGATACATGGGACAGGCTGTGCTTGTACCAGGCTTCTATGCAATATATCAGTGTTCATTTTGTCGTAGTGTGTTACATCAGTGTGTGGAGATTCACAAGATAATCAAGAAAATATCAAACTCTCATCTTGGGAAGTCCTGCTGTGTTCTTAGTTAGAGGGATAAGAATCCCTTGACAACATAGGCAGTGCCCAATAAAACATACCAATATGTCATACCCTCAATATTATTGCAAGTAACTATAAATCTCATTCTTCAAAAATTGAAACTTAGTGGTTACCATAGGTTCCAAGGGTAGGGGGAGGGAAGAATAGAATAGATGGAATGTAGGGCATCTTTAGGGCATTAGAATAGTTCAGCATGATCTTGCAATAATGGAGACAGACCACTTCATATTTTGTGAAGTCATTCTTGCACCACCTCCTTTTGTATTTAGGTGATCTTTGGTAGTAAACTGCTTATAATCACTTATTTCTTTTTTTGCATAGTTTTCTGATATTTTTTTGTGGTTTGGGGATTAATTTAACATCTCAAATTTATAACAATGTCTTTAGATTTGACACATACTGTATTAGTCAGCCAAGGGGGTGCTGATGTAAAATACCAGAAATTGGTTGGTTTTATAAAGAGTATTTATTTGGGGTAGTAGCTTACAGTGACCAGGCCATAAAGCATAAGTTCCTTCCCTCACCAGTCTATTGCCATGTGTTGGAGCAAGATGGCTTCCAATGTTCAGCCTTCCTCTTCCTCTTAAGGCTCCATGGTCAGGCTCTCTAGGCTTTCTCTCTCTCTGGGTTTTTATTCTCTCTGGGCTCAGCTGTTTGTTCTCTCTGCAAGGCCAGCTGTAGACTATCAGGCAAATGGCTTTTCTCGCTTCCAGGGGCCTTCTCTCCTACCTCACAACCAAGCTTCTCTGTGTGCTTACTTCTGGAGATCCAGTTCAAAAACTCATCCAACAGAACTCCAACTCTGTCCTCTGCCATGTCTCCTATATGTGTGAGTCCCCATCCACCAAGGGGTGATGAATCAACACCCCACTGATGTGGCCCAAAGCCCCAATCATTATCCAATCAAGTCAGCCTCTGAATCCAATATAATCTAATGCCCAGAGGAAAGGACCAGTTTACAAACATAACCCAATATCTATTTTTGGAATTCATAATTAAGGCCAAACTGCTACACCTACCTACTTGAATATCATCCACAAATGATGTTCAGGTAAACCACCATCCTCCCTCTTTACAAGGATCTCATCACAGATTGTGTCTTCATTTCTTTTGACTTCCAAATCATACATTTATCATTATTTTAAGGCATTTGCATGGTATATTCTGTATGTGAACTTACATTCAAAATAAATATTAAAATTTTTTTTGAAAGAGAGCTTCTCTGGGCATAAAACTCTTGATTCTAATGATTTTCTTTTGGCACTTTATGAATATTTCTTCCCACTGCCTTCTTGCCTCCATTTCTGATGACAAATTGGCACTCAGTGTTTTGGGGGCTCCCTTGTACATGACACATTGTTTCTTTCTTGCAAATTTCAGTATTCTCTTGTTTTCTTTGGCATTGACTCATTCTTTATCAGTTCATTCAGTCCTGGGTAAAATTAGACCTTGGTCCTTTCAATTTCTTGAACCCATTGGCTTATTCACTAGTATTATGGAATCTTGACTCAGCCTAGTGGTATGGTCTTCAAAGTTATTTAAACAATGTCATTAGAAACCTGTGCCCCAGAGTACGTGGCATAGTCCTTTCTGTGGATTTTGGAGACAGTCCTTTATGTCTAATATGATGCACTGTGGCCCATAGCTAATTGCAAGTGTTTTCTGTGAAGCTTCCGATTTAAAATGATCCATTGATGTCCAAACACTTAAAACAGCCTGGTTAAATTACTACTGATGTATTAAAGTGAATGTTTTGATTAAAGTTAATTACAACAATAATGCAATTGAGAAGGAAATTTGGTTGCATCTATGAAATTATGACCAATAACACTATACTGTTGTCTAAATCAGGTAGATCAGTACTATGACATCTCATGGGCAGTGAAGACATTGACACATCGCTAGGAAGTTTATATAAATTCTGAAATGTTTATATTAATATCATTTTACCCATACAAACTTAATCAAAAGTCATTTAGAAAATCCTTTTTAATTGGCAACACTTCCTATTTCTAGAACCTCTTTTTAAAAGTGAAAGAACCATTCCTTTGAGATCAGTAAGATGTCATTTAGGGCTTGATTTTGGAAAGGTGATATGTCAAAAAGTTGTCAGGTTTGAACATTTTTCAAAATAGGACCATGGATCGCTGTGAAACTGTATTTGTTTCCCTGTTTAACCAAGTGGCATTAAAAGATTTTGAAAGTAAATAGAGGAGTCAACCTGGTTGTAAAAGGACTTAACTCTTTTAAAAAACCAAGAATCTCATATTCTCTTAATCACAGAGAAGGAATGAAAATACAAAAAAAAAGATAATGGATCCTTTTGCTTCCCAAGAAAATTGAGAATGGCAGGCATCATGCCATAGCAAGCTACCACGGTCTTTCAGTATAAAAGTCTGAAGAACTCCTGGTTTGTCCTTCTGAACTCCTTGCCCTTATACCATAAAATGAACATCTCAGATATGCAGAGATGAGAGAGGCAACACCTGTTTACCTCAACAGTGGTGTTTGGAAGCTGTATGTGTCCCAGAAAAAAACATGTTCTTAAATTTATTCCATTCCTGTGGTTGTGGACCCATTGTAAATAGGATCTATTGATGAGGTACTACAATGAAGGTGTGACCCACCACAATCTGAATGGGTCTTAATCCTCTTACTGGAGTCCTTTATAGGAGAATGAAATTCAGACACAGGAAAATCCAGATTGGCAAGAACCTGAAATCAACAAAGCCCTCAAGGGAAAGGAGATTCCAAGGATTTCTGGTGGCTGGTCTTTGGGGAAAAACATTGTATCACCATGATGATACCATGATTTGGTTCATTAAGACACTTTCATGGCCTCAAAGCTATAAACTAATAAATTCTCATGATTTAAGCCAACTCAGTTTCATAGTATTTGCGGGAGCTGCCTAAGAAAGTAAAACACCAAGTCTCTAGGAAATCTTTTCATTTCTGAAGAATGATGGATATTAGTTCATTATTTTTTGTCACTTCAATAAGAGGTCTATCACCTCTATTCAATAAATATTTAATAGATAGGAATCATTTTACATATTAGTTCATGGGATCTCTCAGCACTCCGAACAAATTAGTGAACCATTTCACATTTGAGGATCCTGAGGATCATATAGGAAAATAAATGACCTATAGACATTGTTAAAAAGTTGTACGTCACAAAAGTTGCTTGCCTTGTGATAAACCTGTGTATTTACTTGAAATTGGTGAAGTGGAGTATTTTAGTTATGGATTTTAAATAGAAATTTTATAAACAACAACTTGGAAGTCACCGGTTTATTGGGAGTTTTATTACGGGAATGGCTAGTACTTGTCACAGAATATGTTATGTATCATTCCTTTATAATGCAGTTAAAATCTGTTCAGAATGTGAATATTCCAAGTCAGCCAGAGCACTATTTAATTGTAACCTTAAATACATTTTGAGCTTTCTATAAATATAGTGTCCATTTTCTGGCGCTGTCAATCTTTGGGCATTGGTAAGGATGGCCCTGTATTTAGTATACTGTCCCCTATTGTTTAGGAATCAGTGACTTTTGATGCTGTAGCTGTAAACTTTACCCAGGAATAGTGGGCCATTCATGGCAGATGCAAATGAAAACTGTTCAGAGGTGTGATGCTGGAAAAGAGTCATCTGGTCTCAGAGCATGATTCTGACAACATTGAATATATGTGTCAACAAGTATCCAGAACACCTTCCCCATATTCCATTCCACTCCACTCCTAACACTGATTGTTCATAGAACTTATATCTATGTGAAAAAAAAAGGATTTATTTATTGTATATGGTTTGTCACCTCAGTAGAATGTAGTGTTCCTGACCAAAATTTCAAGTCTTTCTTGCTACCAAATCTTCAGTACTCAGGACTGTGCTGGGAAGACAAATATTTTTTAAATGAATAAATAAAAGCAGTAAAGACTAAGTTACTTTTCTCCTGTCAGATCAAATCTGGGGTTTGAGTCTATACACATAGCATTTATAGTATTCTGGTGGAGCTTATTTATGTTTAGTGGATTCTTTAAATAAGAGATATAATTTCTGCAGAGTTTTAATCACTGAGGTTTCTATATGATGTCTTGGAAATTGGACTTGGACATCATCAAGAGGACCTTATTTTCTATGATAAAGTGCCAGGTGTCCCTCCTTCATAAGTGAAGAGCTGTCAGCATGCTTCTTCCTAGACCAAACTGCAATGTTCATCTTTTTTTCCCTTGATAGCCAGCTTTGGACTTGAAGACTCAGCACGGAATGCACAATCTATGTACAGGGTCTCTTTCTGCAAATCAGATGTGATTTCACCATTAGTGCAAGGAGAGGATCTGTGTAGGGAAGGAAGAGCATTTCTCCAAGGCAAGAGTCTGGGAAAACTTAAAGAACCTGTGCTTCAATATGAGGAGGAGCCTAGTAAGTGGGAGTACAAACACTTGGTAATGTCAACTTCAGATTTTCTTGAGTGAATGATATTTTCTAAAATAGCACTAAGGACAATGGGAGAAATAAGTAAAGATGATGTCATTGTATTTTCTATTTATCAATCTCTATTCTTAGGTCCTGCTGTAAATAACTTGGCCTCAGGAAAACAATGACCATGTACATATTGGAGTTAACCATTCCATAATAGTATTATCCTGGTCCTCCTCTTTGATGAATTTCCCTGTCTTGACCTCCCCAACATCCCATCTTCATTTTTTTCCTCTTACTTTTATCCAGAAAATCCTTTCTAATTTTCCAATACCTGCTTTACTCCTTCATTTCTTGTTCTTTTTCCATTTAAGGGTTGTACTTCTATACATAAACAATGAACAATTTGGAAGAAGTTAATTTTAAAAATCCATCCGCACCTACAAATTAAAAAATCAAAAATTAATATAAAAGAATAAATTTAACCAAGTATATAAAGGGCTTCTAAACAGAATACTATAAAACATGGCTAAAGGAAATTTAAAAGATCTAAATAAATGGAAGTATATCACATGTTCATTGGTTAGATATCATCCTGATGTCAATACCACCCAAAGCAATTTGTAGATTCAATACATTTCCAATTAAAATTCAAAGAATTCTTTTTGCAGAAACAGAAAAGAAAATCATAACATTTATAAGGATAGATAATGGGCTCTGAGTAGATAAAGCCATCTTGAAAAAGAAGCAGTAGTTGGAGGACTCACACTTTCCAATCTTAAAAGTCATAACAAAGACAGTAATCCAAAGACCATGGGAATGTCACAATGACAGACATATAGAACAATGGCATAGAATTGAGAACTCAGTATTCAGTTCTCACAGTTCTGGCCAACCAATTATTTACAAGGTGGAAAAGACCTCTCAATCTGGAAAGAATTTTTTCTACAACAAATGGTGCTGGGAAAACTGGATCACCATCAATAAAAAATTATACTAAGACCCCTTTTGTATACACTTAGGATAGATTATATGGTACATGAAAATATCTCAATAAAACTGCTGTAAAATAAATAAATAAATAAATAAATAAATAAATAAATAAATAAATAAACAAACAAACAAACAAATAAGAATATCCAGAAATAGCAGCTAGGTACAGCAGGGGAGCCAAAGAGATTGAGAGGTGATGAATTTGTCTGTCTGTTTTTTTTTGTGTATTATTATTGAAATATTGAAAATGCTGTAATATAATTTAAGTGATGAATACACAATTATGTGATCATGCCAAATAACATTGACTGTACACTTTGGATGGATAGTAAGATTTACTACTATGTATCAATAAAAATTGATTTCTTTGAAAAACTTATTGGTATGTTTTCCACATTTGCATGCTCTGGTTCTTAATTTTTTAATAATTAATGTCAGTGACAGAATTTCCAAATGTTTACCATTATAATGGAATTGCCTATGGGAACTGCAGAGCTTGGGATCTACTAGATGTTTGATTATTAACAAGATGATTATTGCAGTTCATTTTGCCTGGATATTTCCTACTGGGACACTAGTGTGGGGCAGTGGGAATGATCTGGACCTCTGCCTCGCACAGTGAAGTACTGTGTGCATGATTCTCACACCCACTGGTAAAAATTCTAATCACTGAAATAAAGTATTGTTTCCTCTAAGATTAGTAACAAAGTAACCATATCTGTTCCCTCCGTTCAGATTTTTAAACACTGACCCAGGAAAGAAAGGAAACCAGAGAACTACATTTATTTAGTAAAGACTCCAAGGTAATAGACTTTACAAATTCTCCTAACACTAAGCCAGTAACATTTCCACTGTTGATATCCATAAAATCAGCCCTCAGATACCCAATCATTTTCCAATCCCCTCAAACAATATCCCTCCCAGAAACACAATCACTAAACCATACAACCTCCCCAATTTCTGAGTAAGTGATTTGCCATGATTTTTCATTGAATGCATTTTCCCCCATGAATTTTCTGGAATCCTTCAAAGGGTTTCATCTTCCTAATAAAGACTTCTCTCTCTTATTTCAGGTTCTCCTGGTTATCCTTAAACTGAATTTTCTTTAGCACACAAAAGCTTAGGCTTGACTTAATGATAGTGCACAGTGATTACTGACCTAGTGTTTCACTCCAGTAGGGTTCACTTATTAATATAAAGGATAAATTAAGAATTAAGGCGATCCCACATTAAGTACAGTTATAAAATTTCTCACATGTGAATTCTCTGATTAGCTTATCAGTTAGAGTGGTAGATGAGGCCTATCCAATTCTATTACATTTACAATATGAGTTCTCTCATGTAATATATAATCTAACCATTTACTAAGTATATAATCTAATCATCTATTACAAAGATGACATGCATATGGATTTTTGTGCCTATTAATGTCATTAGATTATCTGAAGTAGTATGGATGACTACAAGAATTTATGAACTGACTAAAGTCATAGGGGAAGGGATGTGGCTCAAGCAGTTGAGCTCCTGCTTCCCACATGGGAAGTCGCAGGTTCAGTCCCAAGTGCCATATTAAAAAAACAACAACAAGCAAACAAATGAAAAAACCAACTCAGGGGAGGCATTGTGGCTCAATGGCTGAGTGCCAGCTTCCCACATACCAGGTCCCAGGTTCAATACCTGGCCCCAGTACCTCAAAAAAAAACAGTCTCTTCACTATGTGAATTCTCTGGTGTGTTTATAGGTTAAATCTATGGCTGGAGTCTCTTTCATATCCAAAACCTTTATACTGTGAGTTGTTTCATTTAAAGTCAGAATGTTGACTGTTGGCTTCCTCAAATTGGTGAAATTCATAGGAATTATCTCCAGTTTGAGTACTCTCCTGTTGTCTCAGGCATGAAAAGTTAACGTTTTTTCCATACATTTGATCTTATGGTTTTTGTCCAATATGAATTATCTCATGTTGGTGGAGGGCAGAGCTTCATGTGAAAGGTTTCCCACATAGACAACATTGATGGGATTTCTCTACAATGTGAGTTCTCTCATGTTGTTTAAGATGAGAATATTGACTGAAGACTTTCCCACATAGGTGACATTCATGGGGTTTTTCTCCATTGTGACATCTCTCATGTTGTTAAGGTAAAAGGATGTAGTCAAGACGTTCCCACAAAGATAGCATTGATGGAGTTGCTCTCCAGTGTGAGTTTTCTCATGTTCTTTCAGATTAGAATAGTGATGGAACACTTTCCCAAAGAGATGACATTCATTGATTTTCTCTCCAATTGGAGTTCCACTATATTGTCTGAGGTCAGAATATTGCATACAGTTTTTAGCACTTTCGTAACATTCAGATTATTTACTTCTAGGTTGAATCTGCTTGTGTTGGCTAAAAGATGCATGGTCATTGAGGACTTTTGCAAGTGTTTTCCTGAAATAGGATTTCTTTCTCATGTGAATTAATGTATGTTGGTTCACTGTGGATGTGTGAGAGGAATCTTCTTGCAAATAATTACATTTAAATGAAGTCTTTTGGGTGTGAGATCTCTGCTGTGGGGAATTAGATGACAGAATGTAAAACATTTGTCCATATACATGAATTTCTTCATTTCCCTACACATGAAATCTAGACTACACTAGTGGTAGCCTCCAATTAAAAATTTTGCTATGTTCACCTCATATACATATTATTTTACTCCATATGCAGATTTTCTCTATTATAACAATCTAATTCCAGAGGTATCTGATCAATTTTGAGCTTCATGATGTCTTAAAATATTATATATGTGAAACTTGTTTATTCAATTCATTTTTTAAATGAACCTTGGTTAGAGTTTGTGTTTAAGGTAATTTATACCTAAATTTAAACAACCACCAATTTTTGCTGGATAAGCACCTAATCCAACCTTAATTACAATTTCATGGTTTTACTGAATTCCTAATATATTCCATCCCTGGGTATCAATTTGGAATACTAGGTTTCACAAAATTAACCTTACCAATCCCTATAGATTGGTTGGTCAAATGTTATTTCTAACATTTCCCATGTTTTAAAGGCAGTTTTCCTCCCTGTACTAATTGAAAAATAAAAGAATACATTGCTTTTTTTGTTCATTTGTTTTTCATAAACATATATGTCTATATATTTTTTTCATTTTCAAAGATTTTATTTTTTATTATTCTCACCTTTTTGGTTTCTGTTCATTTTTTTTAAATTTTAATCATTTTTTTAGGATAAATTGATTATATAAATGCTACACAGAAATTTTAAGGGTGCACATGTGCCCCACCTCCCACACCTCCCACAACCTCCCACACCTCTCACAACCTCCCACATATACATCCTTCATCAGTGTGGCACATCACCTGCAAAGCATCCAGTGGCCACTGGCTTCACATAGTTTTGTAATTTCTTACATTGTGTGAATCACAACAAGTCTATAACAGGACAGGAGCAAGTCCACTCTAGTCCATAGCTCTTCCCCCAATCCCGAGGTGTCTGGGATGGTGATGTCCCCTCCACCACCAAGTGATAGGGGGCTTATACCCCATGGATATGATGGAAGAGATTATCCTGCCTGCAGCTGCAGACTGTCTCCATTCCCGGGGATATCCATTGTCCATCATCATCTACCCACTAGGTGTCCTGGGTGAGTCAATTGAGTTGTAGAGTAGGAGTTGCAGGTCCACCGAGCTTCTGGGCCAAGCTGGCACATGGAGAGCCCATAGTCTCCAGTCCCTGGAAGTACACTAAAACTCTGGAATCACATATAGGTTTGAATAGAAGAGACAGATGGACCATGTGCAGTGAAACATATTTCGGTCAGACTCTGTCACTCTCAGGAGCAAGTATTCTAAATTAGGGTCCACTGAAAAGGTACCAAACTCTGGGCTATCTGCACTGATATAGGATCTGGATGTCTCCAAAGTCCTCAGGAGGCCCTCTGTTTGGGGTGATATCCAAATTGGAAGCCTAGGAGATCCTACTGGGATCTGGATAAGTGTTACCTCTGGGTTGACCTCCCGACTCACTTTGAAGTCTCTTAGCCATATGAACTTATTTGTCTTTACCATTTCCCCCTTTTATTCGAAGTCTTTTGCCAGTCATACTGCCCATTGGTATTTGTAGTAATCCCTCATTGCCAGGGAGACTTATCCCCAGGATTCATGTCCCACGCTGGGAGGAAGGTAATGCATTATATGCTGAGTTTGGCTTAGAGAGAGGCCACATTTGAGCAACAAGGAGGTTCTCAAGAGGCGACTCTTAGGCAACCCATAACACTAGGCTATTTAATTTCAAGAGCAAAGACTAATAAGGCTAGTCATCAAATACAAGGGCCCATCAATGGATCATCCTCCTTTGCCAGACACTGCCCCTGCACTTGGGCGGCTGTTGCTACTCTCCTGGAGAATATGGCAGAGCTCTCCAGGATGGGTCTTCAGTGTTCTCCCATTTATTGAGTAATTCTTCACCCTGTGACCATGACCCGTGAGCATTTGAACAATTATGCATACCTTTTATGTATGTTCAGGTGAACTTCCTCCCATGTACCCCTAACCCTGACACCCCCCACCAGTGATCCTCTCCCTTCCCTGTTGTGACCCTTGTGTGATCCATAGCTTCTTCAAAGGTGAAGCTATAACAATAGCCAATTGCAATGAACAAGAAAATAAAATAATAATGCTATTTAAATGTAAGAATTGAAATATATGAGAACTTAAAAAATAAAAAATAATTTAAAAAATAGAAAAAATAAAATAAAATATTATTAGAAGATTAGGTTGTGGGGGCCAGGTGTAGCCCAGTGGAAAGGGCTCCAGTTCACCACATGGGAGGCCCTGGGTTTGGTTCCCAGGGGCTTCTCCAAGCGGGCAGACCACCTTGAGAGGGCAAGCCACCGTGGGCAGGGCAGAGCCGCCGTGGGCAGGGCAAAAAGCCGCCACGGGCAGGGCAAGTCACCTGCGAACAGAGCAGAGCTGCCCATGAGCAGAGCAGAGCCGCCCACGAGCAGGGCATGCCACCTGCGTGCTGAGCTGACTCGGCACGTCGCCACAATGGGGGGAGACAAAGCAGACACAGAGGAGCGCAAGAATGAACACAGCAGGAACAAGCAGAAAGGGTGGGATATGTAACAACAACCAAAAAAGATTAGGTTGTTCAAAAAATGTGAAAAATAATTTTAAAATATATATATATAATTTTTTTCCATTTTGCCTTGTTGGTACAATATCTGGTGTCCAATCTGTTCCATGGCACCTTCCTCTTTTCACTCCTAAGCATCCCTCCATTTCTCATTTAATTTTCAAAGAAGTTTTAGGTAACAGCAGAGTCACACATAGAATACAAGATATTCTCATATATTCATCCTCCTCCTCCTTCCCCTCCCCCCATACCAAAACTTTTTTGTATGTTGATGGCAGCACCAACATAACTGACATACAGATAAGGAAACATATTTCCCATACATTGGCACTGGTCCATATCAAGGTCCACATTTTAGATTGTACACTTTTATAAATTTTGATGACATTCACCCTGTCCTGTGTCCATCACTGCAAGGCAATGGAAAACATTTCAACTGGCCACTAAATGCCCCTTGTTTGATCCATTCTGTCCCTCCCTCCCCCTCCCCCCAGGGCTCACAACATCCTCCTGGCTCAACTCTTTGGACGACAGGGTTCATAGATACATGCAACAGAGTGTCTTGGCTCACTGGTTCATCCCCCACTGGGAATCATCCCTGTTCCCAAGAGTCACACCCCTGTCTATTTCTGAGCGAATCAGACCTCCAAAAATAGGGAGTCCATCTTCTTCCCTCTCATTGTGTGGGTCCCCACCCACTGATACAACACATTATAATAGGATGAACACTCCCACACTCCCCCAAGGCCCTCTCCAGATATGCCCCCCTGAATGCCCCCCAACCCACCATCCTAAGCTGTGACACCTCACCTTCACATTGCCACAAGAGCATTCCCACCTCTGCAGTCACAACCCCTTACCCAGAAGTCCCAAGTGTTCATCCAGTCCCTCTTCCACCCCA
>PVKH010016831.1:0-15605 GCA_004027955.1 Chaetophractus vellerosus
CTTGCCATGCCCGTGGGGGCTCCGCCCTGCCCGTGGCGGCTTTTTGCCTTGCCCACGGCGGCTCTGCCCCGCCCACGGCGGCTTGCCTTTCTCAAGGCCGTCTGCCCGCTCGGAGAGGTCCCCGGGAACCGAACCCGGGGCCTCCCATGTGGTACACCGGCGAGCTCTTTATCCACTGAGCTATCTAGCCGGGCCCGGTAATTATTTATTTACATTGTTAACTTTCTTAACATTGAATTTTTCTTTTCATTAGATAGGATTAATTTATAAGTTCATTTTTAATAATCCCATTGCTTGTGGCTGTTATTTATCTCTGAAAGTGTTGTACAGGTTCTTTCTCTTAATCCCCAATGAAGAATTAACTATTATAATACCAGCTGTTGTTCCTGTCTTTTTATAATATTGAGATATCACATACCATATTACTGAGTTGATCCAAAGTATATCTGTGGTTTAGTTCACTTTTTCTTTCTTTCCACTCTTCTTTCCCTCTCTCCTTTACAGGGCTCAGATCTTTACTGCAATCTGACAGCTACCCCAACCTCTTTCAGCTCCCTCTCCCTCATTATTCATCCTCAAAATCATTTCTCTAATAACTCTCTTAATTTTCTAATTCCATCTTGGTGTCTACTTCTCAGAAGAAACAAACTAACCCATTGGATATCTCCTCTAAGATGAGAGCAAGTTCTTGTTTTCACCTCTACTACTAAGAAATATGAACAGTTATTGGCAGGTATCTTTGACATTTGATGCAACACCTATTGCACTTGAAACTGCCACCTTGATAAACCTAACAGTGTAGAAAGATATTAGTTTAGATTGGAATTGAGAGCATTAGACAACTATCTGGCCGTTCCTGGCTTTGGAACAAGTATCCTTACTGCTTGGGTAAAGAGACTTGGCATGATTCAATGCTCCTAGAGGGAAGTATGGTGGATAGATTATCTTTTCCCTAACTTGCACCTATGATCTCATGGGAGTTACATTATGACCATCTGCTGGAGGAGGAGAAATCCACTAATGTGTGACTCATGTATGTACAATGAACCCAGGGATATAGTATTCATGGTGGTATGGATAAAAATTATGCATGGATACAACATCATGAGCTTTCTCTGATAAAGTATAGGTATTGCTACTGCTGAGTGCTTGATACATCAGCTGCAGAGGTCACTGCTAAGTGCCTGATATAGCACCTTCCCCCAAGGAAATCAAATAGACCATTGTTGGCAACTTTACTACATAAAACACTTTATACATTAGAAAGTGTTTTAATTTCTCTTTACTGGTACTGCAACATATCCTTGATGTGGATTTGCAAATCCAGAAAATTGGTTCACAGTGTCTTTACTAGAATTTCTATCTTAATTCTGACAGTGTGTCTGAGATGCCAACATGGAATCCCATATGACATTGTCTCTGACCAGTGGATTTACTGCATGCTAATAGAGATGTGAAAGTGGGCATGGGACAATAAAAAAATAATAGTCCTAACAAACGTTGAACTAAGCAAAATCTATTGAGCTTCAAAAATCAGTGGATTAGTTCTTAAAAACTTACCTAAATATCAATTTGGAGAGGAACTCATTTAGAGGGGGCACTTTGTCCTTAGGATGCAATAAATATCATAAATCAATGGTGTTACATCCTCAAGAAGTGAAACATGGATTCAGGAACCAGTGGGTGACCATAACAGTGGCAGTCTCCCCACAATACCTAGCGATTGTGTTTCCTGTTCTTGCAATTTAAATTTTATCAAACTAGTGATCTTCATTCTAATTTGAGAGGGTTTCCATATGCGTCACAGTAGAAGACCCATCAAACTTACAACTCCCTCTACTGCTTGGTTCTTTTGTGATGTTCATGCCAGGAAACTAATAGGTAAAAAAGGTAACTAGCATACTGGCAGGATAATTAACTTTCATAATTTCATCATGAGGATCCATTAGGGTCAAGTATGGCAATCATATGACTCATTTTATCTCTGAATGGCAATAGAGCAACCATGGCCTGATGAAGGCATGGCAGCTATGGAGAACATGCATCCATGTAGACTAGAAGTACTAGCTGAGTATGAGGGAAATATGAAAGAGGTGGTAAAGGGAGGAAAAATAAATGTAGCCTTGGGAAAAACTGCGATAGAAAGGCTTTAGTGCATCCCACTTATCTCCGCTCTTATGCTTTTGCCATAAATTATCATCAACCACCATCTTAAAACACGGAAGAAGGGAATAAACTTAATGTAAACTACAAGTGGATTTGATCAGTGCAAGAGCTGTGCTGTAGCAAATACCTAATATGCTTTTTTCAGGTCTTCTCAGAATTCTTGTACTGTTTCCCTGCTTCTGATTGCCAGCATTTGTAATTCTCTTTGGGGACCTGCCCTCCGGCTCCTGGAGCAACTTTGTCCCTAGTTGCAGAGTTGGAAGTGTCTAGAAGTTTACATACTCTAAGAGTGGCCCTTAATTGACTGCTGTGGCAGTATAAATGCCCACCTTTCTTGACTTGAGTGGGGAACAATTCAGGGTCTTTACTTACATACCAGATTTCCACTGTAGCATCAGGTTGAAGCTACACCCCATGGGACCTCCTTGTCCTGATTTCTTCACTAATTTTTTGGTTTCTCACTTGCAAATTAATTCATGTATCAAGGTATGTTTCTGGAAAATAGCCCTAATATGAATTCTTACAACATGCTTAATAATAAAGATACAATTCTGAAGAAGATACATATGATCCTTAACTTAATGGAGCTCATTTTGTAATATGGCTTATGCATAATATAATAAATAAAATAATTATAGATTTTATTAATTTTCATGCAGGGCATTAATAGATGACCATGATGAATATAACTGGGGGCATTTTTTTAGAAAGAATGGTCAAGATCTTATAGCCCCATCTCCCTACCCCACTGCTGCCAAGATGCAGACAGCTGCTGTGTTCACTTGCAGGATAAATCAGTGTTTTAGTCAGCCAAAGGGGTGCCTTTTAAATACAGCAAAAATGGGTCAGTCTTTATAAAGGGTATTTATTTGGGGTAGAAGCTTACAGTTACCAGGCCACAAAGTATAAGTTTCTTCTCATACCAAAGTCCATGTGTTGGAGCAAGATGGCTGCCGATGTCTGCAAGGGCTCAGGCCTTTGGGTTCTTCTCCTGCCGGGGCTGCATTTCTCTCCAGGCTTAGCTTCTGCTTCCTCCACAAGTTCAGCTGTAGATCATGAGGGTCTCTACACTTTTGCGTCTCTCCACAAGGCCAGCTGTAGACTATCGGGCGAACGGCTCACTTATCTTCTCCTGGAGCGCCTCTCTCCAACATCAGAACTGCTTCTCAAATCTCTGCTGCTCAAGTCTGCTGCCTAGTCTGTATATTTGAGACCACACCCACCAAGGGGTGGAGCTCAACATCCCACTGAAGTGGCAGTTAACGCCCTAATCATAACCTAATCATGCCCAGATTAACAGATCAGTTTATAAGCACAAATCAATATATATTTTTGGAATTCATAATTACATAAAACTGCCAAACCATTACATTCCACCCTCTGAATTCCAAAAATATATTACAATATTCAAAAAACCATAATTTAGTAACAATTTCAAGTACAAAATCATATCATAATCATTTTAAAGAAATACAGTTTGTCTTCAGGCAAAATCCCTTCTAGCTGTATAACTCTGAAACTTACAAAACAATTTAACTGCTTCCAATACACAAAAGGAAAGACAAAGAATACACATTTAAATTATCATAAGGAGAAATTGAGACATTAAACATGAGTTATGGATCCTCTACAGTTCAGCGAAACTGCAGGGCATCCTCCATTCCATTTCAAAGTCTGAGAGTCATTGTTAAGATGATGGTTTCTTCTCCTTGGAGCCACATGGGAACCCACCCTTTCCACAGGCTTGCCCAACAGCCATTTTCTTGGTTCCACCCTCATCAAGCATCTGGGTGTCGACCAAGCTTCAGACCTCACCCTCCAATCAGTGATTATGAACCCTGGAGATGGAGAATGCTGAGTCCCTATTAAAAAGATATTCTTCCATTCCCTATTGAATGTCCAAAATCATTCTCTGAAGATAAACTATGTTTACACCCTGCCCAGAAGTACTTCATAATGACTCATCAAAATCATTGGAATGAAACTCACAAATGAAAAGTCATGCAGGTATTTTCTAATGAATAATAACCAGCCAAGGAGGAAAACTTAGAAAATGAAATAAAATTAATAATCCTTAATACAACAGAATGAAAAGACAAAGAAAATCCCCTCTACAACAAACTGTCTAGAAAAGACTGGGAAGACACATTATAAACTAGGCAATTGCATTAGAGAAGGTGATAGGGATCACTGTGTAACACTAAAAGAACAGTTAATCAAGATAATATCACATGTATAAACTTGTATGCTGTGAAATCATAGTCTCAAAGTATATGTAAAATGGACAGCTAAATGATTAAATAACTAATCTTGGCATAATTTGTTACCAATAAGTGGAAATACCCACTTTTGCCATATATACACATGCATACATACTCTCTGTCTCACAGAAATAGTTCAATTAATTACCAAACTGTGAAAATAAAGTTTTATGATATTTGAAATAAAATGGTGAAACTATTCTTAATATTGGGGGAATCATAAAAATATTTAAGTGGTATGCAAAAGCAAACCTCAAAGTAAAAATATGTAAATTCAAAACCATTAAAATAACATGTACTAATTCATACAATGTATGTAAACAGAGCATAAGTTATAAAGGAGCTACTGACAGGGAGAAACTGTTTTGAATAATCTAATAATGCACAAGCAACTCAAACATATCATAAACATATAAAATGAATAACAACAGGAGAATGGGCCTGATGTATCAGGTGACACTTAACATAACAGGAAAACAAAAAAGGCAAATGATTGTGATGGTTTGAAGCTGTATGTATACCAGAAAAATATACTCTTAAATTTAATCCATTTCTGTGGATGTACACCCATTGTTAGTAGGACATTTTGATGAGGTTATTCCAGTTAAGGTGTGTTCCACATCAATCAGGATGGGTCTTAATCATATTCCTGGAGGTCTTTATAAGAGAGTGAAATTCAGACAGACTTAGAGAATGTCATGGAACTGAGAAGTTGAAATCAATGAAACTGGAAAGAGAAGGTGTGGCAAGCAGATGCTGCATATGCCTTGTCACGTGACAAAGGAACCAAGGTTCACTTGTAGCCAGTCTTCAGGAAGAATGCATAATCTTGATGATGTCTTGATTTGGACATTTTCACAACCTCAAAACTCTAAGTTAATAAATTTCCAATGTTTAAGCCAACCAATTTCATGCTATTTGCTGGAGTAGCTTAGGAAACTAAAACAAAATTTTATGAATTGAAAAATGAATTCTTTCCAGTAACCAGGTGAACAAATAATCAAACATACATGATGTGTAATTTAATAACTATTAGAGTGGCAAAATTAACATGTGAGCCATATCATGCTTGGGCAGTGATATGCAGGTATGAGAATTCTCATGCACTCATTGTAGAGAACTGTGCAATTTTAACAAATTTAAGTTTCATAACATCTAAGAACACTTCTGTTAATGACCCAAGAATTTCACTCATATGTGTAAAAGGGACCTATACAAATTTTTATACCCATAGTTTGCAATAGTTACATCTTGCAAACCAATATGGAGAGTGGTTAAATGACTGGTATTATATTATACTAAGAAATACTGTGTACATGTCAAAGAATATTACACAAGGATGCATAAATAAGAATATACATAGCAGAAATTTTAATAGAAAATAATCAGAAGCAAGCTATATATTCTGCAGTGTTTACTGTGTGCCACATTCTTCTCAAAGCATTGCGAGTGAAAATTAATTTAATTTACACAAAATCCTACACTGTAAATAGTTTCTGACAGTGCCCCAACAGTCAGTAAAGAGAAGTGAAGCCCAGATATAATTAGTAATTTGCCCAAAGTTACTCTGTTAGCAAATCATAGAACCAGGGCAGAAACCCAATCAATAAGCTAGAGCCTCTTCCTCCAACAACTATACTATGGTGTACATTTAAATGTCTGTTAAGAATATGGGAAGTAAATAAGTAGTGGTGTATTCATTAAATGGCAGATTATAAATAAATAAATTCACAAAACAAATGAACTTCTGATACATATGTTGACAATCTCAAATGTTTTATGTGGAGCAAAAAACAATGTTGCAGAAAGATACCTATAGTATGAAGCTAGGCAAAAAACGTATAAAAGTGTGTAAATCAATTGCACATAGTTCATAGACACATATGCTAAAAAAGCAAAAGACATGGGAATAAAAAGCACTAAATTGCATGTGGTTGTTAATCCTAGAGTGGTATAACATTAGGAAGGGGTACACAACGGCTTCAATAAAACTGTTGGCTTTTTAAAATAAAGAAGGAAACATTGTAGACAAGATGACATACATTAATTATGTCTGTGCACATTGGGAATTTTTATTTCCACAATTTCACCATCTCAGAATGTCAGTGCCAGAAAATGGGACTAAAATTTGTCATCTCATTAAAGCAAAGTGGAAAATCTTCCAGATCTCATGTTTACACTGGGAATTTGTGGGCATCAACCTGTTATCCTGCAGATGAGCTCTTCTGAGAAGTGATGCTCTCAAATATTTACATATTTATCCATGATCCTGAAGCATCATGGATTAATAATAGTCCAAGCAATGTTTATATTGTTAAATGATTAATAAGACAGAAATGAGTAAGGCTTATGAAATAATGTAAAATAAATTGCTAAAGGAACTTTAGAAAGTAAATATACTTCTTTTAAAAAAAGCTATCAGAGGGGAAAAATGAATAAGGGAGCAATTCATAGAGGTAAAAGAGAGTAAAGTCATAAGACAAAAAATGGATGAGATATAAGCTCCCAGGATGTGACAATAATTCATGGTATTAAGTTTAAAGACAGATGAATGAAAGGAAATAGATATTGATGTGATAAGAGAACATTTGATAGTTCCTCAAAAAGTCAAACTTAGTATTACCATATGACACACCAATTCCATTCCCAAGTATGTACCTAAAAGAACTGAAAGCAAGGAATAATAGGTAGTAATACACAGATGTTCATAGCAGCACTGTTCACAATAGCCAAAAGGTAGAAACAATCCAGGTATCCATGAAGAGATAAATGTATGCAAATGTGGTAAGTAATACAATGAAATATTATTCAACCATTAAAAGGTATGAAGATCTGATACATGCTATGACATGAATCTTTTTTTTAAAGATATATTTTTATTTATTATACATCCCCCCATTCTGCTTGTTCTTGCTGTGTTCATTTTTCTTTGTGTTCCTCTGTGTCTGCTTGTCTCCCCCCGCTGGGGTGACTCACAGAGTCAGCTCACTGGCGCAGTGGCCTGCCTGCTCAAAAGGGCTTGCCCTTGCTCGTGGAGGCTTGCCTTTTTCCACGGGGGCTTGCCTTTTTGCCCACAGGGGCTTGCCTTTGCCCATGGTGGCGTGCCCCGCCTGCGTTGGCTTGCTTTCACAAGGTGGTCTGCCTGTTTGAGGAGGGCCAGGGGACCGAACCCAGGGCCTCCCATGTGGTAAACCAGTGCCCTACCAACTGGGCTACAGCCAGCCCTCATGACATGAATCTTAAAACATTGTGCTAAGTGAAATAAGTTAGATACAAAAAGACAAATATTTCATAATTCCACTTATATGAAATACATAGAATAAGCAAATTTACAGAAACATAAACTAGATGGGGCAGCAGGGATTGGGAGAATGCAGAGTTAATGTTTAATGGGTACAGAGTTTTGGTTTGGGGTAAGGAAAAATGTTGTGCTACTGGATGGTGTTAATGGTAGCAAAATATCATACTTGTAATCAACACCACTGAATTATACATATATACATGCTCAAAATGCCAAGCTTTATATTATATAGGTGATTCCATAAAATAATAATAATAGAAAGCAAATGCAAAGGCAAAATAAAATATTTCACAGGAGATGTTGCAGTGAAGCGAAATATACTACACCTCTCTAAAAACAAATTAGAAGAGAAACATTAAATATAGAGAATCATGTTCATAATAAAATTTTTAAAATATCTATGTTCAAAAGGGATAAATAACAAAATTTTATTTTTAAATGTGAAGTTGAATTATGCTTGAGATGGAGAACAAACAAAAATTTTAAATAATTATATATAGAAAAGAACTGAAAGCATTACAATATAATTAGGCTTGAGATTTGCCATAAGTAACCCTTCCACAAACACACACACAAACACACTTAAAAACAGAAGATTAAACAAGGTAGAAATTTATATTTCATTCAAAAACTAAATTTTAAGATAGGTAGTATAGCATCAGCATAGCAATAGAAAAGTGTTAAAACCCCAAATTTCTTTTATTTTATCCTCCACATAACTTAGCATGCACTTTCCAAAAACAGTAGGTTAGCTACTCAAGTGCTAGCCATTATGTCTATATTCCAGCCATTCCTGATTTAGGAAACTTCCTAAAATTATTAAATAACATTCCTGCTCATATCTCTTTGATCAGAAATTAGCCATATGGCCAAAAATTGCCCAGACATATCAAAATCTTACTTTTGAAAATATTTGCATAAAGTTGCTATTAGTATCTATAAAGGTTAATTTCATGTGTCAACTTAGGTTATGGTGTCCAGCTGTTTGGCCAAATAAGCATTGGCATGATTGTTACTGTGAGGGTATTATATGAATTTAAATAGTCAGTTGATTGCATCTATGACTGATTACATCTACAATCAACAGAAGATACCACCTTCAACAATGAGAGAAGTCTCATCTAATCAGCTGAAGGCCTTAAAAGGGGACTGATGATTTGGGGAGTCAGAAGAAAGAATTTCTAGTCTGCTTCAGCCATCCAGTTTTTCCTCGGGAATTTAAGGTCAACATTGAGTTTCCAACTTTGGACTGTGCTATGGAAATTAGACTTGTCCATCAATTGTCCCATAGTGCCATGGGCCAATTTCTAGAACAAATCTCTTAATATTTATATATGTCAGTTCTGTTTCTCTGGAGAACCCTGACCTGGCTTATACAACATCACAACAAGGGATTAACAAGTTAATTATAGGAACTTTATTATATCTGGAGGAAAATGGAAGGTGATCTGTTTGAAGAGGACCAAAGAAATGGCTTCAAATGCATTGGTAAATGGTAGGTGCAGGCGTCTAGTTTTACTATTATTTTTAAATAGTGTATATCATTTATAACTTTGTTTATACCTCAGTTTTCCCTCAAGTAGAGGTATTTGTGTCATTGAATTCCACCAGTGTGTGTGACTGATGGCTTTCAGTTGAGGACCACTTTCGATAGATGCCTCAAACAATATCATGCCTTCTCCCTGAAGGGAGCCCATATCATTTACTGGTCTATTTGGGGGAGGAGAATGGAATAAAAATTTGGCCCCTTACTTAATGCTCACAACTCCAGTGCTCCTTGTGGGCTCTGCTGAGATTTTGTTGCAATTGCATCACCATTTAACACTTCCCTCTGTTCAATCTTACTTCCTTCTCTAAAATCAAGCCTTAAGGTTCTCCCCAACACATCTCCTGCATCTAGCTCTTCATCTCAGGACCACTTCCCAGAAAAAGAGACCTAAGGAAAAAATGAGAGCTGGTTAATGTGTTTAGGTTTTCATAAAAATTTAGTCAATTATTAGACAAAATATTGCATAAGAAATAGAACGTTTTAATGGCAAATTGTTGATGAATACGATTGTAAAAAGGCCATGATTTTTTATTCATAAAATAAAAGAAACTTGTTTAATTTTGCAATTATGTCCCTTTTTAAGATTTTTGTTTGCAAAACCAAGAAAAACATAATATGTTTTAAACAACTGAATAAATAATGAGTATCATAGCTAAATTATTAATTCCCAAGAAGTGTTAAAATTCAAGGCAGTTTGGATGGAAGTAGGGATGCTAAATAAATCAATGGTGATTTTAATAAACTAGGAGCTTTTAGGTACTAAATCTGTCCACATCTGATCTGAATTGCAATTACCTGTCAAAAATTCATCCATCATCACAAGCTCCAAACAAACTTTCTTGGCAGCAGATGTTTCAGGAAATCAATTTCACATGGCAAATTTTTCTTGTGGGTTATAACATCCTTAGGAATGACAGAAATTTCAGGAAACATTTCAGTGCAACTTAGCAATAACCTGTTAGGTACAAGAAATCACAGTTTACATACTTTAAACATATGTTCACTATAGAAACCATTCATGAATAGATGGTTTGACTTCCATTGTTTCTAACATCCATAATCCTTTATTCCAGTATTTCCTTATTCTATAGAAATGCATAGAAATCTATGTTTTGACAAGTTTTGAAAAAAACTCCATTTTAAAGACATGTTATAAGTTTTGTTTGAATAAAATAAACTCCACTGACAAAGTAAGTTTGTAAAGGTAGCATCTATAATGACCTTGATAAAAGCAAAAACTGGGGAATCATTGGTTGAGAAATAAACTACTGTTTCCAATCTTATCTCCTTCACATTTAATTTTCTTTGAAAATAATATCACAACTTTATAGGTTTTGCTGCAAAACAGTGCATTTTTAATTGAATTTTTGGTAGGTAATAGATTATCATAATTATGAGTTCAATTAATGTATGCATGGTTCTTTTGTTTATTTTTTTATTACTTATGATCATATATTCTTTAAATCTACAACTGGCTATCATCATAGTTTGCATAATAGCAAAAATTTTTAAAAAGATTGTAAAGATAAAGTGCTGACAAATATATGGAGCAACTGGAACTCTCAATCTTGCTGGTAGAAGTGTAAAATGTTACAACCACCTTGGAAACTTTCTGGCAATATTTTATAAAACTAAGCATGTGACAATACTATGAATCAGCAATTTTGCTCCCAGACTTTTATCAAGAGAAATAATATATATGTTCACTAAAGCAAAATCATGGAAACAGCAGAACTCTTGATATCCAAAAGCTGAAGTTAGACTACTTGTCCATCATATAACATGGATAAACAAAACTGTGGTTTATCATACAATAAATTAGAAATAGAAAGGAACAATCTACTGATATGTGAGGTCAGACAAATGATTCACAGTACATTTTGTTGAGTGAAAGAATTTATGAGTGAATATATGAGACCAAATTTATGTAACTTAAAAAATGAAATTAATATCTATGTTTGAAAATCAGAATAGCGATTGCTTCTAAGGGATGAGTGTGATAGCTGGGAAAGACCCAAGGGAACTTTCTGAGGTGAAGTAAAATTCTTTATTATAACAGTCATTTATGTTTCAGTGGTATATGCAATTGTCAGAACCGTGAAAAAATAATATTTAAGATTTGTGCACTTCATTTGATGCAAAATTGCCTAGAATTATGTACAATAATACTGAATTCTATTAATAATATGCACATGAGTATTTAAGGAGATGACTGAAAGTATCTTTGACATGTGCCAAAAAAGGGAAATGAAGAGATAAATAAATAACTAGACCTGTAAGTATGTGATAAAACAAGTATTGTAAAGGTATATAATAGATTATTAAGTATTTCCTCTAAATTCTTTCATCTTTGCTTTCAGTTCAACAAGTTTTCATAATAGAATTTAAAATAAATGTAAATATAAAGAATCCAGGAGAATTAGATTTTGATTTCCCCAATTAGAGCAGTTTCATTTTCCCAAGTCTTCCCTCTTATAATAAAAATCCCTAGACATAACACAACAACAAACATATGAAGACTCTGAAAATGGAAAAAAAGATAGGTGGGCAGCCTAGCATCTTATGACTTGAGGAACAAAATGGAAATGAATCCCAACATTTCCTTATTATGATCCATACACAGCAAATAGGGCTCTGCAGAAGCCTCCAACCCAAACCACCAAAAGGCACAGACAAAGAAAAGTTTTAATAAAGGCCTCTGAAAACTAGTAAAAAGAGAACTGTAGATGGGTGTTCTAATAAGAGCAAATCTTTTTGATAATACCTATCTTATTCCAGGTAAACACCAACTGAAGAATGGCACCATCACTAACTGTGGTTTCAGTGAAACCCAGTGTAGAATTTTTCATTCATCCCACCTCTTTACCATGTGGAAGCAAGCACCATCAAATTTCCTTCTCCAGAAATATTGATGGAGGTAAGCAGGGAGCTGATTCCCATCCTCCATCAGATGGAAGCTGACAGCAGAGCTCCAATTCCCCTGTCAGGTTGTATGGTGGGACTGATGCTGCAGCTTATCTTCCATTCATTTCTTGGCATAATTAGAGGATAATTTGATTCATTTGCCAAGGTAGTGACAATGTATTCAGGGAAAAATATGCATCGAGTCATGCCCTACTAAATTAAGACTTAACAAGGTGGTGGAAATTGAGGTAATAAAACTCTACTTTCCCCTGACCACTGACGTCAGCAAGATCCAGTGAAGAGTTGGACCTTCAACACAATCTAGTGTCTATATGACAGAATAAGGTGGTGTGAAGTGGAATAGTCAAGACTCCATATTGAGGATTGTGGGAGGATGGAAGAGTTGGGAGATCCAAAACAACAACTAAACAGGCAAGAACTGTCTGAAACAACTATGTTGAAACTCCAGAGGCTGGAAGAAAACTGTACAGCATGCAGGGAAAAGTGGGAAGAAGAGGATTACAATAGTCTTAATAAAAAGAAACCAAACAGAAATACTGGAGTTGGAGATACAATAACTGAAATGAAAAATGCCCATGAGGATTTCAAGACCAGATTGAAGAGAGCAGAAGAAAGAATCAGTGAAATTGAAGACATGACACTCAAATGAGTCAGGCTGAGGACCAGAATGAAAGAAGAAATACTAAAAGAGAAAATAATTTAAGATAGCTATGGGACATCATCAAACACACCAACATACATATTATGGAAGTCCCAAAATGAGAAGAAAGAGATAAAGGCACCAAAGGAATAGTCAAAGAAGTAATGACAGAGAGCTTCCCAAATTTAGCAGAAGACATGTATACACATATCCAAGTGAGTAGAGAACAACAAACAGGATAAACATGAATAAAAATACACCCCATTCTATATTGATCACACTACCAAATGTAAAAGACAAGGAGAAATTCTGAAAACTTCAAGAACAAAACAATGGATTACATATGAATCCCAGTTAGGTTGAGTTCTGATTGCTCATCAGAAACTATGGAGGCAAGAAGGCAGTGGGTTGAAATAATTAACATGCTGAAGAAAATAACTGCCAGGAGAGAATTTTATGTCAATGAGACTTTCTTTCAAAAATGAGGGAGAAATTAAGACATTCTCATATAAACAAAGCTGAGGGAGGTCATCAAAACTAAAACTGTCCTACAAGCAATGCTAAAGGGAATAATTCAAATTACAAGGTAAGTAAACTTGACAGTGATTCAAAGTAGTATAAGGAAATAAAAATCAGTGGTGAAGGAAACCATTTAAGTAAATATAATGCCTGTATTATTGTAGTGTATAGTTTGGAATATAACTTCATTTCTTACTTCCTACAGGTGCTAAAATTCAAATTAATAAAAATAATGATAAATCAATGTCTTTGGATATTCCATGTACAATACATAAATGGTAAAAAATATAAAAAGTGGTGAGGAGACAGAAAGGTATAGGAAAAGAATATGTACATGCTACTGAAGTTAGGTTGGTATCAAATCAAATATAATGGTGATCTATTTAGAACACTAAACTTAACTCCATGGTAGAAAATAGATGGAAAACATACCCATATAGGAATGAGAAGTCAGTCAATAGGCTACAACATATAAAATCAAATAAATACAAAAGTAGGCATTAAGTGAAGTGTGAAGGAAAAAAAAGTATAAAATTTACAAAAAAGGTATAATACTAAATAGCAAAATGGCAGAAGGAAGTCTTATATTATCAGTAGTGACTTGAAATGTAAATGGATTAAATTCACTAGTCAAAAGTCAGAGATTGGCAGACTGGATAAAAAAGCATCACCCAACTATATGCTGTCTGCAAGATACTCACCTTAAATTCAAAGATACAAATAGGTTGAGGAGGAAAAGATGGAAAATATATATATACTGTGCAAAGAATAACCCAAAGAGAGCTTGAGTGGATATACTAATATCAGATTGAATACATTTTAAGTCAAAAACAGTTGTGAGGGACAAAAAATGGTCATTATATATTGATAATGGAACAAATCAACAGGAAGGTGTAACAAATGTAAATATATAAACAAATATGTACTTAACAGCAGATCTTCAAAATATGAAGCAAATATTGACAGATTTGAAGGGAGAAATTGACATTTCTACTTTATTAGTAGGAGACTTTAATACACCACTCTCCATAATGTGTAGAACATTTAGTCAGAAGATCAATAAGGAAGTACAGGACTTGAATGATACGGAAAACCAACTACACATAACAGACATATAGAGAACACTTCAGTCAACAAAAACAGAATACAAATTCTTCTCAAGGACACATGGATCATTATCCATGATAGACCATATGAAGGGTCACAATACAAGTCTCAATATACTAAAAAATATTGAAATTATATACTGCATATTCTCTGACAAAAATAGAATGAAACAGAAATCAATAACAGGGAGAAATGGAAACTTCACAAATATGTGAAAATTAAACAATATTTCTTAAATAGTCAATGTGTTACAGAAGAAATCAGAAGTAAAATTAAGATATATCATTTTTTTCCTTAAAGATACTTAGATTACATAAATGTTACATAAAAAATATAGGGTATTCCCATAAGCCCCACTCCCTAAACCTCCCAAATATTGCCACATTAACAACATCCTTAATTAGTGTGTTATATTTGCTACAATTGATGAACACATATTGGAACATTGCCAATAAGTGTGGATTATAGTTTATATTATAGTTTAAACTCTCTCCCACACAGTTTTGTAAGTTATGATAAGGTATATAATGGCCTGTATCTGTCATTACAATGTCATTCAGGACTATTGAAATATCCCAAAAGTGTCCCCATATTTATACCTATTTTCCCCCTCTCCCTCCCTTCAGAATCTCTGGTGACCACTGCCTCCACGTCAATGAAAAAAGTCCACCATTGTTAAAGCAACAATAAGTCTATAGTAGAATAACAGGAATTGACTCTAGTCTATTGTTCATCCCCCAATCCTGAGGATTCAAGGATGGTGTAGCCCACTCCACCTGTAATTGAGAGGAGGCTTACTTCCCATGGGGCAGATGGATGGGACTATCTTGCTTGCAGGTGTAGACTCTCTCTCTCTTCCTTGGGATGGTTGTTGTCCACCATCATTTCTCTGTTACTTGTCCTGGGTGAATCCAGTGAACTGGAGAATAGGTTTTACAACTTGTTTTGGTCAGCCAAAGGTGTGCCTTTTGAAATATACCAAAGATTGGTCGGTCTTTATAAAGGGTATTTATTTGGGGTAGAAGCTTACAGTTACCAGGCCACAAAGCATAAATTCCTTCCCATACCAGAGTCCACGTGTTGGGGGAAGATGGCTGCCGACGTCTCCAGGGTTCAGGCTTCCAGGTTCCTCTGTTC
>PVKH010016832.1:0-15605 GCA_004027955.1 Chaetophractus vellerosus
TACCTATAACTGAGCCACTTCTGATTTCTCATGACAAAAATTTCACTCTCTAAATACCACCTCTATGCTCTTCTAGTTTTCCTTCTACACCAGTGGTAAACCACTTCAAGATTCTAATCCACTGATTGTCATTTGTTTTCAATATTTATCACCCTGCTCTTAACTTCATTTGTCATTATGGATAGTTTAAATCCCACAATTAATCACTAAAATCATTTTTCTTAAAACATCCTCAGCTCTTATGCACCCAACTTCTTCCATGCACAAAATCCAAACTTGGATGTGCCCAGTCATCATACTCCTTCAAGGTTGGTTCTGAGCAATTGAATATCTCCGAAAAAAAAAAATCCACATAGGTTGATTATTTTCCTCTAAATTACAATCATCCATTTAGCAAATATTTACTGAGTGCTTAAAATATGCCAGGTACTATTTTCGGCCCTTGAGATACAGAAAAGAACAAGACAAAGTCCATGCACACAACCCCCACCCCTGGACTATGCATTCTAGTTAGGGAAATTTATACTCAAAAGAGGCAAATGATGAGTAAAAAAATAAATGAAATAGTTTCAGTTAGCAATAAACATATGGAAAAAAAAAACAAATCAAGGGAAGTAGATGAAGAGATGAGTATGTGAAGGCAATTAGATTGGGTGATCAGGAGAGATCTTTCAGAAGAAGTGAAATCAGGGCTAAGAATGAATGATCTAAGAGCAAACCCTGTGAAGACTTGGGAAAAGAGGTAGCCTGAATGGCTCCCATTTATCAGAGTGAAAGACACAAAGGACCCTTTAAGGCCCTTACACTGGTCTTCAATGTTGTCACACTGGGGCTTTGTATTTGCTTTAAAACGGTTATTCCCTCTACCTAGAACACTCTTCCCCAGACATATGCATAGCTAACATCCTCATTTTCTTCAAATTTCACCAACTCAAAGAGGCCTACCCTGTTCTACAACTTAAAATATCAACTCTCTTCCCAAAGCCAGGTGCTTCTGGTCCTCTTATCTGGATAAGTTTTTTCTCTAAAGCACATTTTTCCAATATACTATGCAATTTATTATGGTTTTAGTTTGTTGCCTATTTCTTGCTCCAGCACGTCCACTAGATAGTCAATTCCTGGAGGGCAAGGATCTCTGTTCTGCTCATCAATGTATGCCCAGTACTAAGTACAGCACTGGCACATTACAGGTATTCAAAAATCATTTATTTAATAAATGAAGAATCTTAAATGTATAGTAGGTGCAAAGACCAGGAGTCTAGAACAAGTTCAGAATATTAAAAAATACTGGGGCTTTCATAGAAAGAACAAGCAGAGAAAGGATGACAAAGTACATTGGTAGCAAACTTTGGGATCATGGTAAATAATTTTTATTTCATTATATTATGTTCTAAGCATCAATTGGATTTAACTTTAGTATGCTTGGCACTTTCATTATTATTCTCTTGAGACAATTTCCTCCCCTGTCTTCTGCAATCCCAGATGTTACCATTTTACAAGAACATTTAATAGCCCCTTTTCCTATTCACAAGCTAAAAATCAAAAGAGAGAGAAGCAAGATTCAAAAAGATATAGATAGGAGCCGGCTGTAGCCCAGTGGATAGGGCGCCGGTACACCACATGGGAGGCCCCGGGTTCAGTTTCCGGGGACCTCTCCGAGCAGGCAGACCACTTTGAGGGGGCAAGCCGCCGTGGGCAGGGCAAAAAAGCCGCCACGGGCAGGGCAAGTCGCCTGTGAACGGAGCCGAGCTGACCATGAAAAAAAAAGGAGCCGAGCTGCCCGCGAAAAATGGAGCCAAGCCACCTGTGAAAAACAGAGCTGAGCCGCCTGAGAAACGGAACAAAGCTGCCCACCAGCGGGGCAAGCTGCCTATGTGGTGGGCCAACTCGGTGCGTTGCCGCAACGGGGGGAGACAAAAAGCAGATATAGAAGAACACAAAAATGAACACACAGCAAGAGCAAGCAGAAAGGGGGGATATGTAACAAAAATAAATAAATAGATAAATAAATAAATAAATAAATAAATAAAATAAATGCATTAAAAAAAGATATAGATAAAGGATTATAGGAAGAGAGTGGAGTAAGGAGCTCCAGGAATCAGCCCCTTCACTGAAACAACCATTGAATTAGCAGCATTGTTTCCACCCCTCTCAGGCAAAGGTGACAGAGGAAACTTAAACACAGTAAAGTTCCTCAAAACTACAGAAAACAGTTAAAGGACTGCATTAACTAGGTAAACATTGAATTAAGTAAATGCAGCATTCTCATTGTGGGTTCCTGGCCCTATTCCAGAGGAAGTAAAGTAACTTGTGTGTGTACACTGGTGTGCATGTATGGGGTGCGACTCTGTCTTGTGGAAGTCTGACAGCCTGGACCTGAGAACTTGTCTTAGGCTCTGCCTCCCAGAGTTTGTACTGAGGCCAGAGAAGCCAATGGCAGACATTTGGGACAGTGTGAGAAACAATTAAGTTGAAAAGGCCTGGGACAAAGGACTACCTGCATTAAGTCACTCAATAGAGCACCCAAAAGGGGGAAGAAGTTCTGTTCCAAAGAGAGCCAAGGGAGCATTCACTCAAACTCCTATGGACTATAAACAGGGAAATACTGAGGCCACTAGCAAGCACAGGCCCAGGAGAAGAAACAGGCTTTCTGGCTCTAGCTCCACACAGTAACAAAAAAAAGACAGACATGACCCTATAATTTTCATTTGCCTCAGGCTCATCTGCTTGATAGGAGGAATATGCTCTGAAGGAGACTGCCAGTCAAAGCAGAGCTTTTTGCCTTGTTTTGTGTGTTTTGATTAGCTCCTGGCATTCAACAAAATCTCTGTTAGGTCACTACCTGTATACAAACAAAAGGGACAGCCCAGGGGCTAAATCCCAGAGTTAACACTTTAAAATATTAAAATGTACAGTGTGCAACAAAGAACTACAAGACAAGCAAAGAAACAAGAAATGATGGCTCATCCAAAGAAATAAGATAAAAATCCAGAATCCATTAACAAAGAGGACTAGACTTTGGACTTACAGGACAGAGACTTTAAAATAAAAATAGTATGCTTAAGGAGATAAAGGAATACATAGAGAAATACCTAAAGGAGATGAGGAAAACAATAAATGAGCAATATGGGGATCCCTCCAGAGAACTACTGGAAATGAAGAACACAATAACTAAAATGAAAAATTCCCTAGACAGGCACAACAGCAGATTGGTGGTGGAAGAAGAATCAGTCATCCCAAACACAAGACAACTGAAATGATTCAAGTTAAGAGGTGGAAAGATAAAAGAATAATAAAGAACAAACAGAACCTAAGGGAACTGTGGGACAACATCAAGCATACCAAGATATGAATTATGGGAATCCCAGAAGGAGAAGAAAGAGAAAAAGGGGCAGAAGGAACATTCAAAGAAATAAGTACAGAAAAATTTTTCAAAT
Organism: Chaetophractus vellerosus; assembly: GCA_004027955.1. NCBI lineage: Eukaryota > Metazoa > Chordata > Mammalia > Cingulata > Chlamyphoridae > Chaetophractus > Chaetophractus vellerosus. The sequence continues at coordinate 3,438 of PVKH010016832.1, forward strand.
TTAATGAAAGACATACACATTCAAGAAGCCATACAAACCCCAAACAGGATATATTCAAAGACAACTATGTCCAAATACATAGTAATCAAATTATCCAACACCAAGGACAAAGAGTAGTGAAAGATACATCAAGTTATATATAAGGGATCCCAAAAAGAAGTGTCAATTTCTCATCAGAAACCATGGAGGCGAGTCAGAATTAGTGTGAAATATTTACGGTACTGAACGAAAATAACTGTCAACCAGCAATTTTATATCCAGCAACATTTTCTCTCAAAAATGAAGGAGAGATTAAGATAAAATCACATAAACAAATGCTAAGGGAAATTGTCACCACTGGACATGCCCTACAAACAATGCTAATGGAAGTTCTTCAGACTCAAAAGAAAGAAAACTAGACAGTGGGTCAAACCAGTATAAAGAAATAAAGACTTCTAGTAAAGGTAATCATATGGGTAATTATAGATGCCAGTACTATAGCATTGTATTGTTTGTTATTTAAATTTACTTCTTGCTTCACACAGGTGCTAAAATTCAAATGCATGAAAAATGTGATAAATTGATGGTTTGGGACATACAATAAATGAAGATATGATTAATAACAACTACAAAAAATAGGTGGAGATAAAGAGGGCATAAGAATAGTGTATGTGTATGTTATTGAAGATAATTTGGAATCAAAGCTAATATGACTTTTATAGATTTAGGATGTTGGAATTTTATCCCATGATATCTACAAAGAAAATACATGAAAAATACATGAAGAAAGAAACATGAAGGGTATCAAAATGGTACAATACAAAAAGTCAAACAAATATGGAAGTAGGCATTAATGGAAGAATTGAGGGTCAAAAAAGGTATAAAACTTGCAAACACAAAATAACAAAATGGTAAAAGAAAGTCCTACATTATCAATAGTTACTCTAAATGTAAATGGATTAAACTCCACAGTAAAAAGGCAGAAATTGGCAGAATGGAGGAAAAGCATCACCCAACTATATGCTGTTTACAAAAGACTTACCTTAAATTCAAAGAAATAAGTAGCTTGAAAGTGAAAGGATAGAAAAACTATACCATGCCAGTAGTAACCAAAAGAGAGCTGGGGTGGCTATACTAAATCAGACAAAATAGACTTTAAGTCAAAAAACAGTTACAAAGGACAAAAATGGACATTATTTACTAATAAAGGGGACAATTCAATAGGTAGATATACAATTATAAATATATACACACCTAACAGCAGATCCCCAAAATATATGAATCAGATACTGACAAAGTTGGAGCAAGAAAAAGATGGTGCTATATTAATAGAAGGAGATTTCAATACATCACTTTCAATAATGTTTAGAACATCTAGACAGAAGGTAAAAAAGGAAATAAAAGAGTTGACTGACACTCTAAACCAACTAGACCTAACAGTCATGTACAGAACACTTGACTTAAGTGCAGCAGCAAAGTATTTTTCTCTGGTGAATGTGGCTCATTCTCCAAGATAGACTATATCTTAGATCACAAAACAAATCTCAATAAATTCAAAAATAATGAAATCATACAAGGTATCTTCCCTAACCACAATGGAATGAAGGTAGAAATCAACAACAGAGGGAGAAATGGGAAATTAACAAATATGTGGAAATTACAATCTATCCAACCAATCTATTGGTCAAAGAAGAAATCATCAGAGAAATTAGGAAATATCTTGAGGGGAATGAAAATTTAATATATATATATATCAAAACTTATGGAATGCAGCAAAGGCAGTGCTGAGGGGAAATATATAGTTCTAAATGCTTACATTAAAAAAAAAAAAACAAAAGATCTCAAATCAGAGACCTTACCTGCAAACTAGGGGATCTAGATAAAGAACAAACTAAACCCAAAGTGAGCAGATGGAGGGAAATAAGAAAGACTGGAGTGTAGATAAATAAGATAAAAAATTAAAAATATAGAGAGAATCAGCAAAACAAAAGTTGGTTCTCTGAAAAGATCAATAAAATCGACAAACTATTAGCTAGACTGACAAAGGGAAAAATAGAGGACACAAATAACTAAAATCAGAAATGAAATGGAGGACAGTGTTACCAACCCCACAAGAATAGAAAGGACTATAAGAGGATACTATGAACAATTGAATGCCAACAAATTGAACAACCTAGATAAAATGGACAAATTCCTAGAAACATACAAATTCAAGAAGATATAGAAGATCTCAACAAACTCTAGTAAAGAGATTGAATCAGTAATCAAAACCTCCCAACAAGGAAAAGCCCTGGACTAGATGGAGTCACAGGGGAACTATAACAAACATTCCTAGAAGAAAATTAATTCTTCTAGGTATTAACCAATCCTGCTCAAAATCTTCCAAAAAAGGGAAGAAGAGGAAATACTCTGTATTAGTCAGCCAAAGGGGTGCTGATGCAAAGTACCAGGAATCTGTTAGCTTTTATAAAAGGTGTTTATTTGGGGTAAAAGCTTATGGTTACAAGGCCCTAAAGAGTCCAACTCAAGGTTGGTTTCTCACCAAAGTCAGTTGCCATGTGTTGAAGCAAGATGGTTGCCAATCTCTGCCAGAAGTTCAGCTTTCCTGTCTTTCAACTACAGGCTGGCATAGGGCTTGTCTCTCTTCTCTGGGCTGCAGGATCAAAGTTCTCTCCTCTTCCATGTCATGACAAAGTTCTCTCTTCCCGTGTAACTTCTTCTGTGTTTCTGTGTGAGTGTACATTTATATAGCCTACCAAGGGGGCAGGGACTCAACCCTGTGTTATACCCTACTGACATGGTCGTATCAAAGCCCTAGTCATAATTTAATCAAAGATATCTCATCTGAACCTAATACAATCAAAGGGGATCATACACAGAGGAACAGACCAGTTTACATACATAATCTTTTTTTTGGAATCCATAAATAATCTCAAACTACTACATACTCACTCTGTGAGGCCAACATCTCCACAAAGAAAGTAAACCACAGACCAATATCCCTTAGGAAAACAGATGCAGAGATCCTCAACAAAATACTAGCAAACTAAATCTAACAGCACAACAAAAGATTTATCCATCATGATCAACTGTGACTCATCCCAGTTATGAAAGGGTGTTTCAACATAAGAAAAACAATAAATGTAATCCACTATATTAACAGAACAAAGGGGAAAAATGCACCACCTAAATTGATGCAGAAAAGACTTTTGACAAAATACAGTACACTCCTTGATAAAAACACTTAGAAAACTAGGAATAGAAAGAAACTCCCTCAACATGCTAAACAGCAACTATAAGAAACCCACAGTTAATGTCATATTCAATGGTGAAAGAATGACAGCTTTTCTACTAAAATCATGAACAAGAAAAGGATGTCCACTGTTACCACTGTTATTCAACATTGTACTGGAAGTTCTAGGCTGAGCAATTAGGCAAGAGAAAGAAATAAAAGACATCCAAATTGGAAAGAAAGAGATAAAATTTCAGTATTTGCAGATGATGTAATCCTATATACAGAAAATCCTGCAAAATACACAGCAAAGCAACTGGAACTAATAAATGAATTCAGCAAAATATGAGGTGCAATATCAAACAGTACCAAAATCAGTACTATTTACCTATAGAAGTATTAAACAATCTGAAGGAGAAATCAAGAAAAAAATTGCATTCACAATATCAAGTAAAAGAATGAAATGTCTTGGAAAAAATCTAACCAAGGATGTAATGGTCTTGTACACAGAAAACTACAAGACATTGCTAAAGAAAGAAAATATCTCAATAAATGGAAAGACATTCCATGTACATGGATTGGGCATCTAAATAATAAGATGTCTATTTTACCCAAAGTGATTTATAGTCAAACAACCCATTTTAAAAATGGGCAAAAGGCTTGAATAGATATTTCTCCATGGAAGACACAAATGGCTAAAAAGCACATGAAAACATGTTCAACATCATTAGCCATCAGGGAAGTACAAACCAAAATACTATGAGATACCATTTCACTCTCATTAGAATGGATGCTATTAAAAACAACAACAAAACAAGTTTTGGAGAAGACTTGGATAAATAGAAATATTCATTCAGTGCTGGTGGGAATGTAAAAGGTGCAGCCACTGTGGAAGAGAGTTTGGCAGCTCTTCAGAAATTTAACTGTAGAATTAGCATATGACCTGGCAATTCCATGTTTAGGTATATAAAATTGAATAGAGTTTCTATTTGGGATGATGGAAAAGTGTTGGTAATGGATGGTAGTGATGGTAACACAACACTGTAAGTGTAATTAACAGTAACGAATTATGCAATTGAATGTAGTTAAGAGGAGAAATTTCAGGTTGTATATATGTTACTTGAATAAAATTAAGAAAAAAAAATTATGGTACTATACAACACAAGCAGTGAACTTTAAGTTAACCGTGAACTATAGTTAATACAATTACAAAAACGGGCTTTCATCAATTGTATCAGACGTACCACACTAATGCAAGGTGTCAATAACAGGGCGATAAGTGAGAACCCTTTATTTTATGCATGATTTTTCTGTAAACCCACAACTTCTCTAAAAAAAAAAAACTCAACTCTACCACTTATACATTATGTGACTTTGGACAAATAACTTAGCATATCTCTAAATCTCAGTTTCCTCCTCTATATAATGGCTTTAATAATAACATCTATAATAGGGTTTTGGTGGGATTAAATGATTTGAAATAAGTGCTTAGAACAGTGGATAGTACACATTGTGCTATATAAACACTAGCTCTTGTTTGTTTTTTTAAATTTTAACTTAAACTTTATTTTTATTTCCATCCAATTGTTTTGATGGAGAAGTTTAGCCTTGGATTTCTAAGCAATCCTCAACCCTATTCCCCCAGTACAGCAAACAGGTAGATGAGTCCCTTTGCTCATAGACATCAAATTAAAAATATAAAATAAGCAAACACTTTTCTGCCAAATAAAACACATCTGTGGGTTGTAATTGGCCTGTGGAACCATATTTTGAGATTCTGACCTAAGAGTTTAGCCTTTTTAACACCATAACCTGTCATACTACTTCTCCTTTGTAACACATCACAATCCTTAAGGCAATGAACATGATATCTACTTACTGTTTGAAGAGAGTGATGAGAAAGGACACAACGCAGGAAGAAAAAAAAAGAAATAAATTAGACATTAGCTTAATGTTTCAAATATATTATTCTCCCACCATGGATTTTGTAAATTGTTTCACATACCAAAGGATTTCCCTAAAAGTTCTTTGAATTTTTGGTGTATGAGCAAGAAGACCGTTTCATTTCAAGAAGAATTTCAACTGTCTGCTATTACATTATTTTTTATTAACAATAATGCCTTTAGAGCAGTGTTTCTCAAACTTTAATGTGCACATGAGTCACAAGCAGAGTTTGATTAAGTAGTTTGGGGGTGGTGCCTAGGTTTCTGCATTTTTAACACTCTCAGGTAATGCTGACGCTGCTGTCCATGTAATGGTTCTTCATAAAATCCCTTGAAATGCACAAGCTAAAACTCATTTCAAAGAATAAATAGAAAATTAAGAGGTTGAATAATACGCACTTGGTTACTCAGGAGTCAGTAGCAGTATAACACGTTCTATAACTTTAGATAATGGCTGTCATATCGCATTCTAGACTAGCCAATTCTAAATTTTTAATAAGCATGAAAAATGGAAGTAGACTTTTGGTTGTATACTCTTAAAAAGAAATTATGTATTTTAAAAGAGAATTTTTAATCTTTTATATGCAAAATGAGATTAGTGATGGAAAATATTCATCTCGCATGAACACACATGTACTTTTCAGTAGAAGAAAGAAAATAATATTTTCTTTAAATGCCTTGAAATCATTAGGAATATTTTAATTTTGTGAAATAAAAATAAGTGAAATACGGATTTAAAATTGGAATAAAACAAAAAAGCTCTTTTAAAGTGAATTTTAAAAAATGATTTGTTGTCAACATAATGCCAAACTTATCCAAGAAATAATCAAATAAAAGTATCTCTGAAAAAGAAATTGCATAAAAATACATGTGATTAAATTTAAAATATAACTATATTTTAAGTCAATGCATAAAATAACTGCAGGAATTTTAAAATATCATACCTAATTTTATTTAAAGTGTTTAAATCAACTTCATAGTCTAAGTTTTGTTTAATCAATTCCATAAAAGAAACTACTTTGGCCCCTTCACCTCTTCCTACATATATGACCCCTGGAAATGCAGAAATTATGCCCACAAGAAATCAAAGCAGAGTGTGTTTGGAAGAATTCTTTCCAACATCACCCCAAGGATAATATTTTAAAATTGAATGCTTTGCCAAGTCATTACCATCAAATAATGGGTAGCATTAGAAAATTGATGAAACAAAATAGGAAATATAATCTATTCAATGATCCAAACCATTTCTCTTATCAGAAACTCCATGGGCAGTTCCAGGTTGCTTATCTTAAATATGACATAAAGTAACTAGAGTCTATCAAGTAAAAAGGGGATGAAAGATAAAAGGATAAAATCAACAGAGCCCATAGATTCACAGCAATAATGAAGGGATTGGCATATTTTTGTTTCCTGTTTATTGAATCACAACCTTAATAAAATTAGAATTTGGAGCCCTCCATTGGTATTAGAAAGAGATAAACATTCAAAAAAAGTACCACTTTACAAGGTGACAAATAGATTTACTGAACTTATCACCTCAGTGTGGAATTTAGACTAAAATTACCTCCCCCCCAAAAAATCAAGATTTATATAAATTTCTGAGTGACATTCTCATAATAAGTTAAGTTAAAGAAATGATTCATTTTGTAAAGTTTATAACTAGGAATAAAAACCATGCCAACACATTCTTTATTGCCATGCACAAGAGAGAGGGTAATAACTAAATATTTGCTTGAAGGAACAGCTCCCACACAGCAAAGCAAGGAGTACCCACTTTTAATACATAAGGTAAAATGATTGCACCAGTTGTGTCTATCTCAGTGCAACCCATCATAGGCAGAAGGAATAAATATTTTCATATCAATAAAGGCATACTTTTCTAAGATTTCTAGGTTACCAGTTTGAGAGTTTTCTTTTTGAAGGGATAAAGGGAGAGAGGACAAGTTCATTTCTTTGCTATTTACTTAAAATTTGATAAACAATGGAAATATCAAAAATTGCTCAAATTTTTAAAGGTACTCCCCTCCAACGCATACTTCTTTTGGCTGTGTGCTTAATATTTTCCAAGCTCAAGGCTGTTTTCAGTATTAGCGGCTTTTGACATTTTGTTGTTTGCCAGGATTGTCCAGACCACCCCAAAACCTTGTTCATTTCATTCATTTCTCGCCTGTAGTTTAGACTGAAGCTAGGCACCAGCGTTTCAAAGTTTTCTGTAACGTTTGCTCATTTGTTTTGTTCTTCGGACCACCTGCACCCGTATCAATGTTATAGTTAGATGATTACATATCGGTCTTCCCTACTATCCACCAAGTGAATGAGGCCAGCCCAGATTTCTATCCCTCATACCTAGTACATGACCTAACCACACTGCAATGTAGACTCATCCAAGGTGGCTGATTGGTGGAGGAGGAAATGGGTGAATACACAGCACCTTTCCTTAATATATAGAAAGTAAAAACAGTGTTACTTAAGATTTTATTTTGCACTAATAATATGCCAGTTTCTGAGTTTAAAATATTACCTGTTTTATATCGTCTAAGCTTACCACATCTCCAAGAGGAAGGTACAATGACTAAATCCACCTAATGTGGAAACAGAGGTTTGAAAAGATTAATTAACCAGAGGTCATGTAGTTAGTAAATGGTAAAACTAAAATTTGAATAAGGCCTCCCTGTGCTAGTAAGGGATGGATAATCCAAAATAAGATATTGGCAGAGTGACAAATCTGATTCAGAGTGGGCCTCATAAGACAAAAAACAGAACCTGCAGGATTCCGAAACCCACTATGCACAGGAATGCTCCAGACCCCTCCTGAGCTGGTATTGGAATTCTGCTCTCACAAGGATTTTTGCATTTCTAATCTTGGCCACGTTACATAATTTCAGACTCCATAATCTAGGTTCAAGTTTCCTCTCTAGGTTTTTCACAATTCACTGAACACCAATTTTCCTCCACTTTTGAATTCATAACACACTATGAGCCAAGGCAGTCCGGATATGAAAGTAGAAGAATAAGGGAGAAGTAGGAATCCGAGGAAAAACATATATATTCACTCTGTTTCATGCTTTCTCATTACATATTTATATTAGAAAGTTCTTTATTTATAGCCTGTTGAACTAAAACTCGCAGTTGGTAAGTACATTCTATTTAATATAAAGGGGTTAAATACAATTTGCTATTTTAAACAAATACTCACATATAAACTAATTTTACATTAGTCTCACTATTTCACTGTATATCATATCAACAAAGAGAATTGAATAAAAAGAGAAAGTTTGGCTTAAAAATATATCATACACTTGCCTTAAAATATGTGGTTTCATTCATCATTCTTGTTTGTTTCATATAGGTCATGGCCTATTGGAAGTTTTGAATAACTAATAATAGTTCTTTTTATACATACTGATTATTCTTGCAATGGAAAATGTTACATCAGAATTCAGCTTAACATGAGTTTAAGCAAGGCTAAAGTGTATGAATAGAGTATAGAAAATATTTGTGCATGGCTCCAAGTTCCACACTATGAGTGAAAAGTTATTGATCATCAGAAATAAATAATACAATAACCAGTCAGTAGCACTGTGCTTTTCCAGAAGCAGTGAGGGGCTTCACTAAATCTTTCAAACTTAGTTGTGCTTTCTTAAAAATATAACTAAGATTGCGCTTTCCATGTATTTTTCCCAAAAACTATTAGCATTGATTCTTCCTCCCTTTCTCACTATGATCCATGCACTAGCTATACCTTATATCAAAATTTACAGGTTCAAATGAAGGAGTAAATATGGTTCTTCTCTTCCATAGCTAATAAATGAAATTCTTCACGTATCATGGTCCCTGAGAGAACGCAGAGGAGGCAGAAGCTATGGTCTCTCACTTTGAGCATCTCATGACCACAGTAAAGCTGAGAGAGAGGACATGAACTCCATGAGCAGGCAAAACCAACTTGAAATAGGTCCACCTCTATGGTGTGTACATGTCATAGAGATGTACCTCCCTGAATCACCCATTGACCACACTGATTCTTGTGCCTAAGGTTTGTGTTAGCAAAAGCGCTTTCAGTGAGTGCCATCCTTATATTCTCACTATAGAACTTTACTCTGCATTTGCTTATGATTTGGGTCTTACTAGTCAAATATTTTATCCAACTGAAAAAGTATGTCCTGCTTGGAACTGTTCAAATACTCAGAAAAATGCTTTCATTCTAAAGATAAGCAGGAGAAAGAAGAGCAGTTATCAATCCCTTATGTCCTCTGGAAACTCCACAGTTCTGAATAGAATTTTATGCAGAAAATAAAAAACACCATAACCTGGCATCTTTAACTCAATATTTAGTAACAATTTAATGGTGAAGGACTTTAGTGAGGCCTCCCATTCAGGCTTTATTGCTTTAATAAAACTACTTTGCTATTTACTCTTCCACAGTATTTACTATTTCTACAGTAGTACTTTATTATGAGTTACAGAAAGTAAACAGTCCTTGTCAAAATAAATAAAGCAAGTACATCTCTGGACTCACATTCCTGATTTTATAATGTTGTTTTTCTAATGCTCATTGCTACTCATTTGCACAATTTAGTTATCTCTTGAGAATCCTAAAGTCATTAGTGTGAATTAGTATGGCATTAAGCATAAAATGACAGACACTTTTAAGAATTTTTAAAGAAATGCATTCTTAGGCACAGATTAATGGGAAGTAATTTATCTTCTTCTACATTTACAGCCCCAACTATGAAAGCAGATGGGCCACAAATATAATTTTACTAGTGGCCATTTTTAGTGGCAAAACTGCTAACACAGCGATATTGTAGGTTCATTTCTATAGCACAAAACCAGAAATAAACCCAGCAAGCCACAGCAGAAAGAATCTTGAATTCAGAGGCAAGAATAGGGTCAGTGGTCCTTCCCTGGCCTTGTCTGACTAAAACCATGTGTCATATAGTTCCTTCATAGCTCCTGGAACTGTGCTTTGCATGTTGCACAGGTCTTGAATACAAAGACCTAGTGATGTCTAAGGGGTTGATAAAGTACTTTATAGTACTTTCCTGTATACATTATTTCATTTCACATCTCAAGGTGGCATAATTCCCATTTTACAAGCAGGGAAACAGCAGCTCTTCCAAGAAGTTAAGCAAATTACCCAAACCATATCACTAGGAAGGGCCAGAATCCATACCAGAACCAATCTTCTAAATCCTCATGAGGTTAATGTTAGAGAAGGAAATTCATCTCAGTCCATTATCGAACAAAGATTTCATATATCTGACAAACTGGGTTCAGAGCAGACAAAGGCACCTGAATAGCTTACAACTGCACACTCTCTTTTAAAGTAATACATTTCTCCTCAAAATCAAATCAATTAGTTTTCCAATCTTTGAGGACACTGCTAATTTTTCGGAGTAACAATTCCTGGAAATACCCTGAACTAGTATTTTCTGTTCTCTTCCTAAGTCTTTGAAAATAACATTGATAAGCAATCTTTGAAAGGGCCATTACTACCAAATTTACCTCAAAATAATCATGGAAATACCAAATTCTTAATGTATTCCTTATACTTTAACTTTAAAGAATTTGGAATTATGTAGCATTACTAAGAAAACATCAAAACTGTACTTACGTGTCATCAAGTATGATAAACTTTTACTATGAGTCTAAAAAATAAAGAGAGTAGGAGAATATAAAAGGGAAAGAAAGTTTAAAATTAAATCTGGCTACAAAGATTAAATACAAAAATTATGGCTTTTTTATTCCTGTTATTGTTCCTAAAACTAAGGAAATATTTTACAGTTTGTATCTTTTTGGAATCTATACCTCTTGCCCAATCCACCCTCCAATCCACTTTTTTGCCTGAAGAACGCTCAGTCAGGGCCTTCCAAGGAAGCAGAATAAATATATTATATTATATAAATATTATGTAATATATAAAGAGATTTATTTTAAGGATTTGGCTCAAATGATTTTGCGGGCTGGCAAATCTGAAATCTGTAGGATAGGCTGGCAGACTGGAAATAAGGCAGGATTTTGTGCTGCAGTCTTGAGGCAGAATTTTTTCTTCTGGAACCCTCAGGTTTTGCTTTTAAGGCCTTCAACACATTGGATGAGGTCCACTCACATTTTCAGGGAAAATCTCCTTTACTTAAAGTTTACTGATATAAATGTTAGCCACATCTACAAAATACCTTCACAGGAATGCCTAACTTAGTGCTTAATTGAATATCTGGGTACTACAGCCTAGCCAAGTTTACACATAAGAATTACTGTAATAGACTCCAACTCAAACTCCTTAGGCCTCAGATAGTAAATCAGTTTTTTGCTGTGGCCTTCCCAGATAATTGAAGCACAATTTTGTCAATGTGTCTTCTATGATAACCCAATAATTTAATCATCTTTTTTTCCCCAACATTTTCTAGTTTTTATTATAATTTATTACTTTGCATGTTTGTCTCACCCTTTATTCTCTTAGTCCTTGACATCAAGGATCATCTTTATGTATTTTTTATTTTTTGGTATAACTAGCACCTAAAAAGATACTTAATGAATGTGAATATTCTCGCTGTCCTGATTTTGTGATAATCAGGGTAGGCTAAACATTCGTTATATTAGAAACCATACATGTATATCCAGACCTAGTTTTTCTGCCTAGGTCTGGTTTTTAGAATGCTGGTGATAAACTAAACCTGATTTATTTTATGACCATCCTATATGGCAAAAGACTGTAACTTTGGGTATCTTTGGTCAACCTTAAGAGATATAGCAGGGGGACAGATGTGGCTCCAGTGTTTGGGTCTCTGTCTCCCATATGGAGGGACCTGGGTTCGATCCCCAGGACCTCCTGGTAAAAAGAAAAAAAAGAAAAATATAGAAGGCGAGTGGGCCACCAGGACCCGCGAGCAGGTGAGCCATCAGTTTCCACAAGCAAGTGCACCTCTAGGCCCTGCAAGCCACGCAGCAAGATGATGATAAAAGTAAATAAATAAATAAATCCTTTAAAAAAATGTATAGGGGAGGAAGATACGG
>PVKH010016833.1:0-15608 GCA_004027955.1 Chaetophractus vellerosus
TTCAAGCAATGGAAGAAATTACAACATTGATGTGGAGCCAGTGGCCACTGGATGCTTTGGGGGCAGGGAGAGGGAAAAGCAGTTGTAATACAGGGGCTTTTTCAGGACTTGGGAATTGTCCCAAGTGACACTGCAATGACAGATATAGGCCATTTTATACCAACATATAACATGCAGAACTGAGTGAGAGTATGGTCTACAATGTGAACTATGGTCCATGCTTAATGGCAGAGCCCCAGGATGTGTTTATCAATTGCAATTAAAGTGCCACACTAATGCAGGACGTTTATGTAGGAGGTTGTGGGAGGTGTGGCATATGGGAATCCCTATATATTTTGTATCTTTTTAAAAAAAATAAAAATTATTAAAAAAAGATAAAGTACGTATTTATATATGTACTAAGGAGGGCTCTTCATTGGCTCTACAGAAGAAGAAACATTGAGGAACAAGAAGCGCTCCTGAAACCAGTAAAGGAGGACCAGCTTCCCAGGTAAGTTCAGGCCGCCGCCTTCCCCCTGGGGGGTTTCTGCACAGAGCCTTTATTGAGTGGTCAGAAGATTTTTCAAATGGGCAAGACTGTGCTGTAGCAGGTGGAAAACCTGAATGCATAATCCTTCCCTTCAAGGGAATAAAAACATGTTCTTGTTGAAGCCACCGACTTCATGATAATTTGTGATTCATCAAATAAATACGCCAAACACTTAAACAATGAAAAAAGGAACCAACACTCCATCCCTCTCAGTCCCTCAACACTCTGACCTCCAATTTGCTAATTTAATTTACCTCAATCTATAATTCTTAAATATTACTTTTTAGGTGGGTAACGAGTCAACTTTCAGTCATTCCCTTAAATTGGGCCCAATGTGATCTATATTTAGCAGCAACTTCTCAAAGTTTTGACAGGTTACTAATACTTTTATATAGACTCCTTGAAATCCTTTCTTTTAGTCTCTGTTAGAATTTTTTTTTTTTCAAATAGATTACTGCAGCTTTTGGTCTTTTATTATTCATTAGAGGACAATTGGACAAAATATTAAAGGAATATTTATTCTTGCATAGTCAGAGACATTCTTCAAGATTCTCAACCTATCCTGACCTTTAGACCTAGAGTTCTTGGGCTTCAAATAATGACATTATACTAAGTATGTGCAAACATACAGATACATAAAGTGATAAAAAAAAATCAAATATAAAAACCAAGTCAAACAGAAAAATTCCCTTACTCCTTTTTAATCACATAAGCCTTTTAAAAGCAGAGATTGACCCCACTGGTAGATGAAGAGGAAGTCAGAAACAACATGCCATTGCTGATTTCAAGATGGAAGTTATATGTTAAGGAATGTGAGCAACCTATAGGACCAGAAGTTGCCCCTGGCTGACAGCCAGTGAGGAAATGGGGAACTCAAACCAGCAGCAAAGAATTGGATTTGCAAACAATCTGAACGGGCTTAGAAGTAGTCTTCCCCAGAGCCCCCAGCTAGAAGCCCAGTGGAGCCTACACCTGGATTTTTGACTTGTGAGACCCTAAGCATAGAATCCAGTCAAGCCTGTCAGGATTTCTGACTTATCTAATACAGGTTTGGGTTTTTGTTTGTTTTCCTTTATTTTGTGGGGGTGTTGTTTTAAGGCACTAAATTTTTACTAATTTGTTATGTAGCAATGGAAAACTAATACTGACACTGTCTTAGTGCACCTGATCTGAATCACAAATACCACAAAGTGGTTGTTGTTTAAACAACAGGAATTTATTTTCTTCTGGTTTCAGAGACCAGAAGTCTTGCTTCCTTCCTGGGTCAGTAGGATTGTGGTGCTGGCTTGCCACAACCCCTGAGATTTCTTGGCTTGCTTCTGTAGCTCATATCACGTGGCAAAGTTCTTGTTTCTCCCTTCTGTGACTTCCCTCTTCTCTTTAAAAGGATCTATTAGTATGAATTACCATCCACCCTGCTTCAGTTTGTCACACTCTAACTAAAGATAATATCTTCAAGAGGCCCTATTTACAATGAGTTCTCACGTAACATATAGAGATTAAGAACATCTCTAAATTTGGGTGCATATTTAAATCTTCCACAGATACCTAAAGTTGATATATAGTTCCTAGTAGGATATGAATGATATATAAGGACTGAGTTAAATACACCACCCAGCTGAAATGAAATTTTTACCTTGAGAAATTGAACTGATAGTCATCTTAAAAATAATAATGTAGCAATTAAATGTTAGAAGTTGATGTAAAATCTATTCACTTGCCTTAGATTGTGGACTGTATCGAAATAACCTACTTTAGCATAGAAATAACTTAGGTATTATTAGCACCTTAAAGAGTGATATTCTTAAATACAGAGCCCTATCTTGAGAGTCTAAAGTTGATCCTCAGAAGTTTACTCAGAGTAAGAGAAGACAGGAAAAGGAAGGTCCAAAGTCCTTACCATAGTTATGGGTAGATTGTGGAGTGATATCTACTTGGTACCAGAGACTCATCTGCCACAATAAGTGGCATGCAAAGGAGATTGCAATCTCTCACCTGAACTCTGAGATACAGTTAGCATTATGGTAAATACCAAGCCTCGTGGCATGATTTGAGGTTTAGAAATTAGTGAAAATATCTCTCTAATATCACACATCTGGAAACTGATCCTATGGAGCAGGGCATGTGCTTGAGTCTAGGGTGATCTCCATATTTTCTTCAGGGAAAAATGAATAGCAATGAAAGGAGGAGTTTAGATAAAGGATTTACTAGTATGTCACAACAAGCAGAAACACAGAATGCAGGCTTAAACAAAAAAAAGTAAAACAAGAAAACTCATTTAAGAAATCAAATGGTGAAGTGTGTCAGAGAGGGCTGAGATAAGTTGCCCATACAATTACATCACAGGGACACAATATTAGGAAATTGAACATGAATCAGTTTGACTCTGAAGATGGCCCACAACTACTCACACTTTAGGAAGGGGAACCCTTCTCAAGAGAACTCAGTTGTTTCTACATTCATGAAAATCCCAGTCCCTCTTTTAAAAGCCTTATTAAATCAGGGCCACCCAGGATCATCACCCTTTGGACTAGCTGAAAACCAAGTGGTTTGGGAAATACTTCACCTTTACCATATGCTGTTAGCTGGAAGTCAAACTTAAGGGGAGAATATAAGGGCATGTACAGCATCAGGAGAGAATTGTTCCAATGTCCTGCAGTCCATCCACACTAGCTCACCTAGCCCCTTCCTATCTACAGTGCAAATCTACACGGAACACACGTCTGTTTTCAATAATAGCATGTTTTTTTTTCCCCTTTGGCTTTTCTCACAGCCCAGGCAGCTTTTATTAGTCTGCTGGTGTTGAGGGCAGTGGAGATGGACTTACTTCCAATTTGGTCTTACTCTAAAGTTATAGCCCTTTGGAGTCAAGTTGCACTGGATGGAACATTTTAGTTAGGGAAGAGAAAGCAAAGTCAGCCTTACCAGTGGACATCAGTTCCCCATAGCCAATGGGTCTCAATCTATCTAACACAGAGAGATGGGTCTATGTGCAACACCCCTCTCTTGTTTGTGTGCAGCAGTGGAGGAACCCACACCCTTCCCACCAGGGACAGATATACCACCGGGGTGTGAGATGAGTATTGAAAAACATGCCCACCAGAGTCAGATTGTTTCCAGTAAATGCATATACTCCAGACAATAGGGGAATGTACCAAAAGACCCCTTACCTACTAGGAAATAATGTTTTATCACATCAGGCTGACACACTTGGCCCTGAGCCCAGGATGTATTTGTGCAGCCCAAGGAAAGGCAGCAAGCTGTGCTAGGACTGCCCCCTACCTCACCCTTCCCCAAACAACTGGGACTTTCCCAAACACTTGAACTGGCAGATCCCCATTGTCTTTCTGTTCTTTTAAGATTTTATGTGGCATTTTTTCTTTATATTCAATGTGCGAGTTGACCCGAGTAACCTAGCCCAACATTAACAGAAACAGCCACAAGCCTTTATAGAACAAAATAAAACCAACACCTGCTCTCAGGAACACAGCATAATCCAAAGTTCTCACTCTTACTCCAAAATCTGCATTATAGTATGCTCATTATTCATTTTTTATTTATCAATATAAAATGCACTCACCAAGAATAGCTACTTTAAAATGACAGAAGGTAGCTAAAAACTTATAAGTATATAGATACAAGGAAAATTGAAAATAGTTTAAGTAATATTTCTGAAATAAGGAGGAAGAGTAAAGAACAGCAAAAAATAGAAAACAAAACAGTATATTTAAACCCAACCATATGAATAACATTGAGTATGAATTTGCAACACTATACTCCAAAACAAGAAATAATCAGAGATTAAAAACAATTCCATCTATGCTATGTGTAGAGATGCACTTTTAAGATATAACTAGGTTGAAAGTAAAATAATAAAATAGATAAGAGTATTAAGAAAATGGTGGAAACAGTAAGCATAAAAAATGGTGAAGCGTTAATATCAAAGAAAGTTGGCATCAGAATAGAATATTATTGAAGACAATGACAAGTGTTTAAACTCATCAAAGAGAAAAACCTTAGAGTTGAATGCAACTAATCAAAGAACTTAAGAGATTTCAAGGCAAATATTGATGGAACTTTAAGAGAAATAGACAAATTTACAGTCATATTTGGTGACTTTAAAATTTCTCAGTAATTGAAAGCAGACAAAAATCAAATAAAATTCAACCAGTAAAAAAAATAATCTAGAAACAGATATTATGCCTTTCACAAATATTAACTGAAAATACACTTAGATCTAAATGTAAAACACAAAACTAGACAACCTCTAGATGATAACACTGGTGAAAATCTAGATGACCTTGGGTTTTGCTGATGATTTTTAAATACAACACCAAAACATAATCCAGGAAAGAAAAAATTAAGTTGGACTTCATTATAATTTTTAAAACTTCTGCTCTGTGAAAGACACTGTTAAAATAATAAAAAGACAAGCCACTGACTGGGAGAAAATACCTGATAAACACATAGCCAGTAAAGGACAAGTACCCAAATATGTAAGAAACCCTTGAAGTTCAACAGTATAACAGCCAACCCAATTTAAAAATAGACAAAAGATCTGAATAGATACCTCACCAAAGAAGATATAAAAATGGCAAATAAACATAGGAAAATTTGCTAAACATATGTCAACAGGGATTTGCAAATTAAAACAACAATAATATACTATTACACACCTATTAGAATGGCTAAAGTCCAAAATACTGGTGACACCAAATCCTTATGAAGATACAACGGGACTTCTCATTGCTGGTGGGAATGCAAAATGTTATAGCTAATGTGGGATGACAGCTGACAATTTATTATAAATTTAAACATAGTCTTACCACAATACCTGGCAATCATATCCCTAAGTATTTACCCAAAAAATTTGAAAAATAAATCCACATAAAAACTTGCAAATGAATGTTTTCAGAACATTTATTGCCAAGAATTGGAAGCAAGCAAGGTGTCTTTCAAAAGGTGAATGGCTAAACTGTAGTACACCCATACAACGGCATAGTATTCAGTGATCAAAGTAGTTGAGCTATCAAGCCACGAAGAGTGACTTGATGCATATAAAATATGAAAGAATTCGGTGAAAAGGCTACACACTGTATGATTTCAACTACATGGCATTCTATAAAAGGCAAAATTATGGAGACCATAAAATACCGTTTGTCAGAAAAGGGAGGGGTAGAGCCCAGAGGATTTTTAAGGTAGCAAAATTATTCTCTATAATAGTGTAGTGATGAATACATGATATTATGCATTTGTCAAATCTACAGAACTGTACAATACAAAGAGTAAACCCTACTGTAAATTATAGTCTTTAGTAACTAATGCGCTAATACAGAGCTATGATTTGTAATAAATGTATAACACTAATGTAAAATGGTAATAATAAGGTAACTGTGGGACTGTTGCAAAAAGCAATTAGGGAAAGTATATATGGGAATTCTCTGTAATATCTGTTCAATTTTTCTGTAAACTTAAAACATCCCTAAAAAATAAAAACCAAATTTAAAAATAGGATTTAAACAAGATTATCAAACATACTGCTCTCTATAAAATATTATACCCTACAAAGGCAGAATATGCATACTTTGCCAAGAGTACAGGGACTACAAAGATATATATACCTTACATTGGGCTTAACACAAATGTCAAATTTTAAAGAATTGAAATCACATAGAAATTATCTCTAATTACAACAGAACCAAAGAAGAAATATTTTAAAAATCAGGAAAAATGAAAAATACTTCAATCTGACAGTTGTAAATAACCCAATGATTACAGAAGAAATCACAAGGAAAACTGAAAAATATTTTGAATTGATTGGAAAAACACACATAGGAAAACTTGCAGGACACCCTTAAAGCAGTGAAAGGAGAGAAACTCATAGCATTAAAGGCTTATATATTAGAAACAAGGAAGATCTAAAAATAAACCTTTATATAATCATATTAGGAAGCTAAAAATGATGAAAATGGAGAGCAGATTAAACACAAAATAATGAAATGTAAAGATTTCACAAGTTTGGATATTGAAGCGACTCACAAGGCTGTAGCCAGCATATTCAAATAATACTTTCATCGGAAGGTAAAGATACGGTGCAGTAAACAGAGACTGTGGGTAAGCAGTTAAAAAAAAAAAAAAAGCTTTTTGATTCATACCTTGTAACTTACACAAAAAATAACTCAAATGGCTCATAGATATAAATGTATAGCCTAAAACTGTAAATTGTTGAGGAGAAAACATAATGAGAAAAATCTTTGTGACCTGGAGTTAGGTAAAAGTTTCCTAACTACCACACAAATATGATCCTTAAAAGGAAAAGAAATGATAAGCTGGACTTCATAAAAATTAAAAACTTTCTGTGTGAAGACTACAAATGCAAAGAGAAGTGACAAGACTTGGAGAAAATATTTGTAAATCACATAGCTGATACAGACTTATATCTAGAAAACCAATAACTCTCCAGATTTAATGACAAAACAAGGAGAACAAGATTTAGAGACACCTCACCTAAAGACATACAGGTGGCATATGATATGAAAAATTAAAGAAACATAAAATAATAAGATAACAGTATATATTTATTAGGATGGCTAAAAAAATACATTACCAAGAGTTTGCAAATTATGTGCAATTTGTTTTTCACCAGAGCTGGTAAGTTTTTGGCAATCATTTCTTCAAATATTCTTCTGCCCCATTTCTCTTCCCCTTTTGGGCCTCTAAATTACCCGTTCACTTGATTTTTTAAAAAATATCATGGCATAGATTACTAAGGCGCCCCCTTCCATCTTTTCCTGTTTTCTTCAGATGGGATGATGTCTACTGATATATGTTCATTGACCCCTATTGAGCTTTTTTATTACTTTAGATATTGTATTTTTAATTCTAAAATTTCTATTCCATCCTTTTTATGATTTCTATTTCTCTGCTGCAATTTCGTGTATTTTTATTTCTTAAAAGCATCTTCTCCTTAACCTCACTGAACAGTTATAACTGCTGCTTTAAAATTCTTATCTGATAAATGCAAGATTTGAGTTACCTTGAGATTGGCATTCATTGATTGTATCCTGGACATTTGAACATACTATATTGTAGAGACTCTAGATGCATTATACTAATCTGATTTTTTTTTTTTTTAAATAATGGTACTTAACATGAACAGACTCCAAATGCAACCTTTCTCAACTGACATGGCAGTTCAAACCTCAGAGTTCAGTTCTATTAGGCTAATCTGCAAACTACTTGCCTCTTCCATACTTGGATAGTTCAGGGGTCATCAGTCAAGTACTTAAGCTGAGTGCATACACCAAACTGGGGGAGTCCCTTTTCTTGCTGTCCCACTGAGATCTCTTTCTCACTTTCTGGAAGCTGTGGTTGTCTTGGGCTCCATCCTGTAATTCTCCAGGCTTTTTATTGCAGTTTAGGTGTCCCACAGCTACACTGTGACTAGGGTTAGTCCCTCAGGTCAAAGCTACAAAATCATTTACTTAGCTCATGCCTGTCTTCCTCCATTTCATCTCCAACCCAAAATCTTTGTTTTTCTTCACATTCCAGAGTTCTCAGGTTCTGGTACTTTCTGCAGAATGTATTATTTGTAGGAGTGCTGGCCTGTTAGATTACTCCACAATATTTGAAGAGGCTATTTCAAGAATTTGCCTTTGTACTTGCTGTTAGTTACCTGAAATGCCAAGTGAAAAAGGAGCTCTGTCTTCATATTTGAGGTTCTCATTGAAAATAATTTCCACCTGTTTTACATACTGCTCATAGGCTCACAGAGGCATATAACTTAAATTTATGAGTATAGTAAATGCAAATGTTCAAGCTGTCAGAGAGGCGGGAGATCAGATTCTGAGACCAATTGCCAAGATTTCTATCTTCACTCTGTCACTCAGTTACTGAATTTTCACTGTGAGCAAGTTTCTTAACTCTTCTCAACTCAATTTCCTCAATTACATAATGCTGATAACAGTTCTTACCTTATTGGGTTATTAGGAGGATTAAATGTGAAAACACATGAAAATGAGGAATGTCCCATGTATAGGAAGAATTTAATGTTATTCATATTATTAGGCAGATGTGTGAAATAAATGTCCCATTCCCTTCATGTCATCCCTCTAACAATGACATTACTTACAAAAAATTAATGTTTGAGGATTTTCATCAAAGAACAAGATTATACATAAGACAAAAATTAGGAAAGCACACAAACTGAAAATTTGTAACAGAGGACAGTAAATTAGCACATTTGGCAAAGTGTTCAACCCTCTAGTTATTTTATTTTTTTACATCCAATTTACACATTTTAATCACAATTTTCATGTGCTCTTTCAAAGAATACAAAGGCATATAAGGCAAATAAGATTTTTTTCAATTTGCTCATGAGAAAATCAAGGTTTAGAAATGTAACATCATCATTTAAATTTAAGTTGATCTGGTGTCAAACATGTATTCTTTCCACCACAGCATGCTATTTTCACTTTTTTTCCCCCAGTAGTTATTTTTAAAATGCTGGTTTTAAAACAGCAATAAAGTACCATTTTAAAACTTACATCAGAAAATTTAATATTAATAGTCAATGCTGATTAGGTTGTAGTCCAACTGATACATGATACTTTATTGTTGCAGCATGAATTGATACAACTGATTTGGTAAATAATTTGCAATATATTTGAAAGGAAACAAAAATCTTCGTTATCTTTATCTGTGATACTAGACTTCTTGAAACTCATTTATAGCTTTGCCTCACTGCTCTCCCACTTCAGTTACCTGGATGCTACCTGACATATTTAGATATGCATGGAGAAAAAGTATGAGCATATATCAGGGACAGGTGACAATAACATTCAAGGACCAAGAAAGGATGTGGGGCCAAAATAACATACCCAACATATCGGACTGGCTCAGGTTAGAACTTTTAGGATTCAGTTTAGAGATAATGTTTTGGTAATATACCCAGAACAGAACTAAATATAGTATTCTTATGATGTCTGGTAGCTCCATCTTTCTAGTTCTTAAAGGAACATCACACCTTTAAACTAGAAAGCAACAGATTAAAAATTATATTAATCATCAAACTTGAGTAGAATAGATGGATTTATTTATGTATGTATGCATGTATCAGACTGAAGGAAAAAGGGGGAAGATTTGATTTTGCCTGCTGGCTTCTAGGTTCTTATTCACCAATAGTTATTATTGACTGGATATATGAAAAGGCTGATAAAAACCTACTTTGAAAATACCAGGAGACTCCAACTTAATGTGCAGCAGAGAGCAGCATGCAACACACCTTCCAAGTTTCTATTAAAATTACTCAAATAGTCACAAAGATTTAAAAAAAAACCTTAAGGTTACAGAGACCAATTATTAAGCACATAGACATGATATTCAAACATCATTAAAAATGAGAGATATCCTTTCCTCTTCTGACTTTAAACCAGGGATCTGGCATTGTGTCCTCAAGGAGCTTGCCTCATATAGCTCAATGCGTACATAATAGCTTTCTTTTTGTTTCCTCTATTGGTCTAGCTACTTGCTTTATAATTCTTCCTTACCTGAATGACCTTATTAGCTACAAAAACACACCAATATTGCCTTAGTAGTTAAACTAATTAAAAACTATCAGCTTTACTTATCTTACAATTTAATTTCATCTGTTTCTGTGTATTTTTACTTTTATATACAGGATTCACCACCAACCAAGTATCTAAGAGTCCCTAACATATAAAAGACTTGTATAAGAAAACACATTTGATGATATATATAAAAGCACAACCACAGTAACTGGACCATAGCTCTACTAATTAAGAAAAGAGGAATCTATGCTCATTTATAAGTGGTTGTATATAGGAAGAGAACATGGGTGGTGAAAATGTGGATTAGGTGACAAAATAACATTCAACTTTTATATAAACAAATTAGATAAATCCCAAGTTCTTAAAAGTTTATGTTTAAAAATCAGGCAAAGAAGAGGTATAAGTCTGTACTTCAAACTTCCACATGTGATCATTTGGGTCCTTTTGCCTGGGATTTTGTTTCCTTTGGAATCTTCCCATTTTGACATTGAGTAAATCTGGCTACTGTAGAAACACCATCCACAAACTTGGTTTTGAAAAGAACATTTGCATTGTTGAACATACCTTCTTTAAGGGACACCACAATGAACTTGAGGGAAAGAAAAAAAAAAGCATTAAAAAAATACATTCATAAAATATTCTTGAAGAAGTTCACTCCCTTTTTTATACTGGGGTTAAGAACTATTCAGAAATTATTTTGACTTTATTTCTTTTAATGCTTGGCTGCAAGCAATTACACATTCCAAATGCAAATAAACAGGTATGGTATGAAGCAATTAAATGAACCTTGCTTTCCTATGTAGATTTTAGTCTCTTAATTTCACCCAGAGTGCTTCATAACCCATGTTAACTAGTCCCTGGTGGTTGACTGCTGGTTGCTATCTTCTGCAGCTAGCACTCACTATTTTGTTGCTAGCTTTCACTGCCTAAAGAGATACTTTTCTCTGTGACATTCTAATAACATCAAAGAAGGCTTCAAATTCCTGCAGCACTACCACTGATTAAGAAATAGAGTCTTTGTATGATTAAGAAAAGGTGCCCCTTGCTTTGTATTAGGAAAAGGGGCCACTTTACTGCTATCTGCCAAGAAACTGCCATAATAAATACACAATTTATGATAACGATGAATGGAACTCCCTAAGTTATACAATGTAATCTATATAACCATGTTTGGCAGTCACAGTTCCTCTAGCAACAGAGCAATAAAACCTGTAGTTTTAAGGGACTTTACTCTATTTTTTGGGTATGAGGAACCGAGACTTCCCCCATTATGTGGTGGAAAGCCACATGACTTTCAGGCAACTATGTAAATCTCTGAAACAGTCTTGTTTTGACTGTGCATCTTTCTGGCAGCTAGCTACAGAAAATAATTGCATTAACCCTAAATCAATTTCAAATAATGACAAGATTGGATTCTCCCTCATGCTACAACCAACAATTTTAATGCCTGGATATTTCTTTAAAAGGAGATCAAAACCTCTTTCTTTCTGCACCCATTTGAACATAAGTTTATGTACACAACCCTTTAGCATTCCTCTGTCCTAAATATCTTATTTATATTGACCTCTTCTGAAGAACAGTTTTAGAAAAAGAATTACTAGAAAATTAAACTATTGACAAACGATTGCTGAGACATTTTCCTGGTTCTTACCTGAGAATGTGTGAAATGAGTACGTAGCATCTGTCCAATATTCTGGGTGTGAGAAAGATCCAAGGCTGCATCTACCTCATCCAGGATATAGATTGGAGCAGGTTTGAAGAGGAGCATGGACAGTATTAATGACAAAGCCACTAAAGACCTAAGAAAAGAAGACCAGTGGAAGGAAAGCCACAAAAACTTGATTTTAAACTTTTCACCAAAATACTGAAGCAAACCTGTCACCAAGATTATTGTGACTAGTTCAGATTTATCTGCAAAATAGTCACATAAAAAAAAACTTCAATTTCAAATTTCAACTCTACTTTTGTTGTATTAAATTTTACTATTTTAGCTTCTTGTTCTTTCCCTCATCAGAGTTCTATTTTGAATACAACAGTTTAATATTCTTTCCATTCAAATCATCAGGAAGCTTAAAACAAACCAAAAAAAAAATTATTCAATTTTGCCGTATCAGATTGTTTTTCCATCTTAAAATCAGTGAAAAATCATTGAAGTTGCCAAAATCATGCCAGGGATCCACTGAGGGGTGCACTAAGGGAAAGAGGAGGCTTAAACACTGATTGGAGGAGTAACAATAAAATTTTAAATCTTCTATATGCATTTTCATAAAACAATTTTAATTTTGTCACACAATATACAGTAGCTATCCATATAAAAAGATCATTTTTGTTTTAATAGTTGTTTCTTATTCTTTCCTTCCCCAACTGTTTATTTTTGTTTGAAGCCCAAGTTGCAGCTGAGAGCTAAACACTTGTTAATGTAGACAAGTTACTGTCTTTGAGGTGCCCTATTTCAAAATTTATAATGTATAAACACTTACACACACACACACACACACTCTATATCTATATATCTATATCTATATGTGTGTGTGTGTATATATGCACTACTTGAGAATAAGTTGCATAGATTATGACAAGTATTTCAGTGTTGGAAGCTCAAACAATCTTTACTTAAACTTTGTAGGTCTACTATTCCCAGATTTCATTGCTCTGTTTTCAGTTCTCTTCTAGCTCACCATCCCTTAACTGCAGCTCTATGTTCTAAACTGGAATAAAGGATCACAATGATTATTATAATAAGATATATATTTCATTAAAAGCCTTGTTTATTTTAATATGGAAGGTTTGTAAGATCTTAACATTAGAAAAAATTACAATAGCATTTGCAATATACTTATTCTATAACTTCAAATATCTCCTGGCACATAGAGTACAGTTTTTCCAAAGCTTACAAAATTTCAATAGGGTATAAATTAAGAAATATATAAATATATGTAGAAAAGAAATGTATGCACATATGGAGGTGAAACCAAGATTCCCAATCAACAGAAATGAAATAAAACACAAATCAAGGAGAGACTTAAATTCCCTCTATAGAAGGGAGCTGAAGTCATCCAGGCAACCTAAAATTATTTCCCTTTGGTTCCAAATGTTTAAGCCATTGAGCTTTAAGCTTAATCTTTAAAACAATATATCAACCAGAGTTAAACTGCTGTGCTGGATAGCAGTATATCAGCGTAATTATGAAAATAATTTGTAGATCCCAATAAAAAGAGAAGTATACATTTTCTGAGAAAATCAAAACATTTTCTAGAATTTTAGCAAAAACAATTAAAGATACGGTTGAAATTGTGAGATTCAATTTCAACAAATATCTTCATAAGGCAGTAGGAACTGTCTGTTAGATTCTTAAAATACTCAGAAATTTTATCATGCATGAAAAATACAGTCTACTCATAAAAATGGCAGGTCTCCATATTCTCTACATACATTAAGAGTTACAAGAGGCCATTATAAGACATGTGAGAATAATTCAAGGACATTCTGCAGGAGAACAAAAAAAAAAAAACCAATCATCTTCAATTACTGGAATGTTTACAATTTTCTCTCAGGACATTTTAATTATTCGGCTGTATGCAGGCAGGAAGTTAGGCCATATGAATCTAGAAGTTCTACTTTTTTTTTTTGAAGGATCTGCCCCCCGCCCCCCTTTCTTTATCAAAGAGGTGTGGGTTTACAGAACAATCATGCATAAAATACAGGATTCCCGTATACCATTCCAACAACAACTTGTGTTAGTGTGAAACATGATACAATTGGTGATAGTATATTGTTATATTTGTACTATTTATTAAATTCCATGGTTAATCTTAGGGTACACTGTGTAGTGTAGTTCCACAGATTTTTTAGTATTCTTATTGTTACAATATCTACAATCTAAAATTTCCCCTCTTGATCATTTTCAGGTGTATTTCAGTGTTGTTAATTGTGTTCATATCACCACCATCCATTATCACATTTCCATCTAGGAACCCTGTATATTTTAAGGCGTAACTTCCCATTTTCTATCCCGACGCCATCCCGGTACCTATATCGTAGATTCTAATTCTGAGTCTGTTTATTCTAATTGTTTCAAAACAATGTATCTAACTTATTTTACTCAACACCATGTCTTCCAAGTTCCTCCTTGTTGTCATATGTATCAAGACTACATTCTTTTTTATGGCTGAATATTATTCCATTTTATGTATAGACCAAATTTTATTCATTCATTCATTGGTTGATGGATTCTTGGGTTGCTTCCTTCTTTTGGCAATTGTGAATAATGACACTATGAATAATAGCTCTTCAAATCCCAGTTTTCAATTTTTTTGGGATTGATGGGTCATATGGCAGTTCTATACTTAGCTTTCCGAGGAACTGCCAAACTGTTTCCCAGAGCAGCTGCAGCATTTTACAACTGCCAAATGATGAGTGTTCTTATTTCTCTGAATGCTAACACTTGTTATTCTACATTTGTTATTTTTTGTCAACAGCCATTCTGATGGTATGTAATGGTACCCCACTGTGACTCTGATTTCCATTTTCCTGGCAGCTAATGATGTTGGGCATATTTTTATGTGTTTTCTGGCCATATGTAGATCTTCGTTGGAGAGACATCTACTAAAATCTTTTGCCTATTTTTTAATTGGGTTGCTTGTCTTTTTGATGTTAAGTTGAAGGATTTCTATATACTGGATATTAAATACTTTATCAGATATGTGGTTTCCAAATATTTTCTCCCATTGCGTAGTTTGTCTTTTTACTTTCATGAGAACATCTTTTGAAGAAAAGTTTTTTTATTTTGATTAGTATGATTTATCTATTTTTTTCTTTTGTTGCTTCTGCTTTGGGTGTAAAATCCAAGAAGCTACTGCTTAACACAAGGTCTTAACGATGCTCCCCTACATTTTCCTCTAGGAGTTTGATAGTCCTAGCTCTTCTATTAAGGATTTTGATCCATTTTGAGTTGATTTTTGTATATGGTGTGAGGGAGGGGGCCTCCTTTGTTTTTGTTTTGCAAATGAAGATCCAGTTTACAAAGCACCATTTATTGAGAGACTATTCTTTCCAAAATGAGTATTCTCTGCCCCCTTGTCAAAAATCAGGTGGCCATAAATGTGAGGTTGATTATTGAGCTCTCAATTCTATTCCGTTCATCTATGTCAGTCCTTGTGCCAGTACCATACTGTTTTGATTATTGTGGCTTTGCTGTAAGTTTAAGATTGGCAAGTGTGGGTTTAACAACTTCATTCTTCCTTTTCAAGATGGCTTTAGCTATTTGGGACCCCTTATCCTTCCTCATAAAGCTCATGATTGGCTTCTCCATTTCCGCAAACAAGGTTGTTGGAATTTTGATTGGTATTGCATTGAATATAAAAAATTGCTTTCGGTAGTACTGACATCTTAACGATATTTATTCTTCCAACCCATGAACACAGAATAGTCTCCATTTTTATAGGTCTTCTTAAATATTTTTTAGCCATGTTTTGTAGTTTTCTGTGTACACGTCCTTTATGTCCTTGGTT
>PVKH010016834.1:0-15607 GCA_004027955.1 Chaetophractus vellerosus
GCTATTCAGTAAGGTTATTAAAATTGGTGAATGCATAAAAGCAGCAGTAATGTTATTTTTGTAGTCTCATTTTACAATTGAGATGCTTTGTCTCTGTTTTTTGTATTTATGATAATGCATATAAGTAGTAAGCTATTCATTCATTCTAATTTTCTAAAATCTGGGTATTTTATCACATAGTATTTAAAGTACTCTTTTATTTCTTTAAGGTCAATCTTTAGGTTATATTCAATTATCTCTTTCTTAAGTTTCTGGGCCAGTTTAATAGAAGAATAGCTTGCAATTATAAAGCAAACTGTTGAGAAAAAACTATTACTGCTTAACAGCACTCATCTATGTACATGAGAATTTTTTTTTAATAAATTGCTTCCTGAAGTTGATATGGAACAGAAATTATCATTCCTAACTAATAATTTAAGATGTTTACGTTCATGAAACATATATGTATAAATTTGTACTTAATGTATACCAATAAAATGCCATTCAAATAGTCTTAATTTTGTGTATATATACACACAAATATTAGTCATGTAAAACTTTGTTTGAATAAAGAACTTCCTGCTATTAAAACGTTTGAAAGCTACATTAGTAAACCTATTAAGTAGATAAGATTCAGTATGAATTATTTTATTAGTTCTTTAAATAATATAAGTAATGCACAATCATTGTAGAAAAATTAGGAAATTGTAAGGAATTAAAATCTTCTGCTCAAAGATAATGACTATAAACATTGTGTGGGTAGCTCCTACCAGACGTTTCCTTATATATATGTGTTATATTTATATATATACACAATATCTTGTTTTTCTCATCCCTAAAGTGAGGATAATAAAAGTACCTATTTCAAGGGTTGTTTTGAGGATTAAATGTAAAACACTCTAAATAGCCCCTGGCACATAATAAATGCTCAGTAAAATTTAGTAATTAAATATTATGTAAATATATATGCATAGACCAACATTTTAAAAAAATGTGTTCATACACACGCATACTGGGGTCACATATAGGTTAGATTTTTTTTCCATTACTTTTTTAAAAAATCAACTTTATTCAAGTATAATTTACAAGTGACAAATGCACCTACTTTAAGTAAACAGTTCTATGAGTTTTGAAACATGTATACATTCTTGTATCCACCACCACCACCAAGACATAGAAAATTTCATTATTCCAAAATTTTCACTCAATATTTCCACCACCAAAACCTAGAATATTTCCAATTGTTCCAAAATTTTCGGTCAATGCCCACCCACTGCCAACCACTGGCTCCAGGCAGCCGCCGATTTGCTTTCTGTCACTATAGATTAATTTGCCTTTTCTAGGATTTGAAATAAATGGAACCATACAATATGTACTATTTTGTGTCTGGCTTCTTTCATTCAACATGTTTTTGGGATTCATACGTGTTGTTACATATATCAGAGTTCATTCCTTTTTATTACTGAATAGTATTTTAGTGCATGAATATATTGTTATTTGTTTATCCAGTTAACCGTTAATGAGCACTTGTGTTGCTTTCAATTTTTGACTACTATGAATAAAGCTGCTATGAATGTTCCTGTAAAAGCCTTTGCGAGGGCTTCTGTTCTCATTTCTCTTAAGTAAATATATTGATTTTAAACAGTGAAGCCTGGTAGTAACTTGACTTGTTGGTGGGCACGTTCAGCGGATCCAGTATGGCCTTACCACAGAACAAGATCAGGTCCCAAAGTGGGCAGCCTCATTTAAGACCGGAGCAGCCTGCCTACCACAGTCCTACCAGCCAATGAGAGGACAAACTTAATAGTTGTCAGCCCATTTATTGAACTGTACGTTTTCAGCCAGAGAAAATGTACCTTTCAAGTTTTATGTCTGGTTTGTATGAAACAAAAGCTGATTCAGATTGGATTTGATTATTATGAATAATAGTAACATGTCTTAAACCCTCAGTGTGCTGACCATTTCAGATACGTTTTATCAGTGAATCCGCACAACACTGTGAGGAAGCAACTCTCGTTTCTCAGTTTGGCAGATGAAATACTGGGTCTCTGAAAGGTTAAGCAACTTGCCTAAGCTTACTAGCTAGTGAGTGGTAGAGCTGGTATTCGAACCCAGGCCTGTCTCCCTGCAAATCCTGTGCTCTTAACCTCAAGCTACACTTCCCATAGTGCCTGACGCGTACTCTGCTCAGAAATGTTAATGGTAGTCTGCTTAATTCCTGTTGACTTTCCAACGGAGTCATTTTGGACATACTCAGACTACTCTTTCTTAAATTATGTTCACCCCCAATAGGTAAAAGCAGGCTCCCCCCCCACCCAAAATAAACACCTCTTTTAAAGAGGACAGATTCCATTATATTATAGATCCAGCCATTCATTCCTGCATCCATTCCTTCGCCAAATATTTATTTACTCAATACTTTGTATCAGACTCTGTGATTGACTCTCAAACACCCCTTCCACCGGTAGAAAACCAGACTTTTACTTAATCTTGATAAGGCTGCTTTCCTTTGCCAATGATTGGTTGAGAGGTGGGCAGGCCCAAGCCAGCTTGGGCCAATGAGAGGTGAGTACAGGGCTCCCAGGGTCTTCGGGAAGAAGAAGCCCCTCCTCTCGGCCTCCTTCAAGCTGTTGGCCTAGACCCGCCATCTTGTAGCCTGAGCGACCTCAGAGCTTGGCGTGAGCTCGAGGTCTGCGGAGTGGAGGATCCGGGGAACCTCATGTGGAGCCTCACTATGTGCCTCTCCAGTTATGTGAGGCACAGCTTTTCATTTTTTCTTTGCTTAAGCAGGTTTGATGCAAGTTTCTAGCCCTCGTGGCCCTAGGTTTTGAAATTCAGCCATGAAAAGAATTTGCCCACGTTCTGTAGGTGCCGAGTAGCATCCAGGGTACCCCTTTCACCCTTGTCGAGGCAGGCGCTCAGCCAGCTGCCTTGCTTGCTGGGTTATAGCTCTTACGTCACTCACACTGCCCGTCCCGTGTGCTGACTATAGGCTCCTTGAGGTCAAGACCACCAGGGATACAACTGCTGGATACCTGCTGTAAATGAAGGGAACTATTATGGTTTGGTTTGGTTTGTTTGTTTTCCCTCTGACAGTAGTGAAGCGTACAGGTAGGGAATTAACATTTTTGAGTATTTGCTCTCTGTGCCAGGTGTTTTACACGTACATAAATTCATTTCTTTCTGGCAGTAGTCCCAAGAGCCAGCCACAGTGATGAGTCCTCATTTTATAAATGAAGAGCCTAAGGCCTGGACGTCTTATTTATAGCCACACAGCTAATAAGTGGTGGACCTGGGAGGAGCCCACAATCCTTTCACTGTACACAATAATAACAGGATGATGCAGTGCTGCCTAAACAGCTCCTTCATTGGGGGAGGCTGGTGGTGGCATAAAACAAAGGGAAATCCCTGTCCACTGGCAGTATACTCTACTGTTAAAAAACCACCAGGATTTGTCCTCTGCTGTCTCTTCTTGTGTTTGTACTGTGTTTTGTTCTCATGGGAGGTTCATTGTAAAAACATTTGGTCAGCTTGTGGCTAGAACCTGGATACAAAGGACTTCATCTCAACTCTTCTTCACAGTGTCAGGGGAGGAATCAGCCCTTTCTTGAGGGTAGCCTGGCTAATAAAGTATTTAATTTATTCCAACTCATCTTTTGCCCAAGATGCAAAAAAAGATAATAGACGTCTGTCATATTTCTAAGTACTTATTTAATCAACTCTTTGGAAGAATCTGAATACTCAAGAATAGGGTTTGAAAAATCCTTCTAAAAGTCTCCTTCCACTATTTTTATGAGTAGATTTATAAAGTAGATAGTAAATTCTTGGAATCTGGTTTTACAGTGGCTTAGGCTGGTTATTTCAGATTGGCATTTACACTGAACATTAATTGAAGAATTATTATTGAAACATGCTAGACACTGCTACGCTCTGGGGATAGGGGAGTAACACAAACATAGACCTTGGCTTTGAAGCACATATAATCTATGGTGCTACAAGCTTGGATTGAGTGTGTGTCGACCAAAGGAACTACGTTGACATTCTAGAATTAGGGATTTGTGTTTACATTCGTGAAAACAATATAGTATATCACATTGCCTTTAAATATGGAGTACTGAGAACTATTCTCAGTGTATTTTAACATTCTAATTAATTGGCCCTTGGTTAGCCCTCGTAATTAAGATAGTTTTCTCTCTCCTGAAGTGAACGCCTCCTTTCTAGACAGTAGAACATCATTGGTGATTAATTACTGTGTTAGGGACAGAATTCTAATTCTTCCCATCTACCTGTTATTGGCAGGGGAAACAATGAGTCTTCTTGGAATCATATTTAAAAGTGCAATGCCTTTATCCCATGTTACAGTGACAGAACTAATCTCTTATAAAACACCTCACTGCTATGAAAGTCAGTGTATTGTGAGTAAATTTGGATAAAAGGTACAGAATAGTGTTGAAACTCTCCTTGCAGTACAGAAGGCCAAAAGATGGGTTTGGCTAGAACAAGGTGTGCTTTTGAAAAAAGTTTTCTCAGCTCTGTGCTTAAATATATAATTTTTGGTGAATTCTTGAGACACATCAACCAAGAAAGAGTTTTTAGCAGATGCAACCTTTCAAGTTATCTTCTGGCAGCTTTGTATATGAGAGGTGGTGTCATGTCAGCTTTCTCTCTCACGTTTGTGATTTGACAGTACCTACCTTTGACTTCTGGCCACAAGGAAGTGTGTAATCTGTGGTATAACATATTTAAGTTTGAAACAGCTGAACTGTTCATGGTCCCCATGTCATGAAGTTTATGCCATGTTTAATCAGATGCATGGCTCTGCTCTGACTCAGACTGTATTTTTAAAATGAATTTTATGAGGTATAATTCATATAACATAAAATTCACTATTTTAGAAAGTATAATTCAATGGTTTTAGTATATTTACAAGATTGTGCACCAATTCTAGAACATGTTTATCCCCCCAAAAAGAAACCCTGGATCCATTAGCATTCACTCCCCATCTCCTTCCCTCCCTGACAGCCACAACTCTGCTTTGTTTCTATGGATTTGCATATTCTGGGCATTTTGTATCAATGGAATCATATAATGCGTGGCCTTTGTATTTGGCTTCTGTCACTTAGCATAATGTTTTCAAGGTTCATCTATGTTGTCACATGTATCAGTACTTCTTTTTTATGACTGAATAATATTCCATTGTATGTATATACCACATTTTATTTATCCATTCATCAGTTGATGGACATTTGGGTTGATTCTACTTTTTGGATCTTATGAATAATGTTGCTGTGAACATTTATGTACAAGTTCTTCTGTGAACATATGTTTTCAGTTCTCTTGGATATTGGTCTAGGTGTGGAATTACTGGGTCATATGGTAACTCTACGTTTAACTTTTGAGAAACTGCCAAACTGTTTTCCACAGCAACTACATCATTTTTTATTCTCATCAGCAGCGTATGAGGGTTCCAATTTTTCCACATCCTTGTCAACACTTGTTATTGTAGATCCTTTTAGTTATAGTCATCTGAATGCTGACACACTGTATTTTACTATTAGAAAAGTATAGATACAATCCTCACCTTTTTGACATTATTGGCCTTTTCAATTCAAAAGCAATATTTTCTATAAATCTTTGTTTCATTTTTGACCTATTGAAGGATGTCATTAGACTAATTCTACTGTTACCTACTTTCACTTATAGGCTAATCTTTTTTTTTTTTTCAAAGATTTATTTATTTTATTACATATCTCCCCTCCCCCCCGCTGCGGTGACGCGCCGAGACTGGTCACTACTCAGGCGTGACTTTCCCCTCTTGTGGGCGGCTTCTGCTTCCACTCATGGCCGGCTTTCAGTTCACGGGTGGCTGGCTGCGCTCCATTCGCGGGCGACCTGCCCTGCCCGT
Organism: Chaetophractus vellerosus; assembly: GCA_004027955.1. Taxonomy (NCBI): domain Eukaryota; kingdom Metazoa; phylum Chordata; class Mammalia; order Cingulata; family Chlamyphoridae; genus Chaetophractus; species Chaetophractus vellerosus. The sequence continues at coordinate 5,885 of PVKH010016834.1, forward strand.
GGCGGCTTTTGCCCTGTCCGTGGCAGCTTTTTGCCCTGCCCACGGCGGCTCTGGCCCGCCCATGGCGGCTTGCCATTCTCAAGACAGTCTGCCCACTAGGAGAGGTCCCCGGGAACCGAACCCGGGGCCTCCCATGTGGTATGCCGGCGCCCTATCCACTGGGCTATCCAGCCAGCCCCTAGGCTAATCTTTGAAATTGAAAATTCTTAATTATGGTTTGACCTCTGCCAGATCTCAGGTGTATTTTGTTGAAAGTTCCATCCATAGCTAAAAAATCTCATTATTTAGATAAAATTTTAAAATATTTTAAGTCCACTGATTATATTGCCCCCACTCAGATATATAAATATGTTGTTGTAACATATTTATAATATATATGCCATACAATTTGCCATTTTAACCATTTTAAGTGTACAATTCAGTGGCATTAATTGAATTCCATTCACAGTATTGTGCAAACATTGTCGCCATCCATTACCAAAACTTTTTCATCACCCCAAAAAGAAACTATATCCTTTAAGCCATAACTTCCCAATCCCCCCTCATCTCAGCCCCTGATAACCTCTAATCTACTTTTGTCTTTTTGGATTTGCTTATTCCAGATATTTTGTATAAGTGGAATCATTCAATATTTGTCCTTTTGTGCCTGGTTTACTTCACTTAGCATAATGTCTTTGAGGTTCATCCATGCTGTAGCATGTATCAGAAGTTAATTTCTCTTTATGGCTGAATAATATTCCATATATATGCTACATTTTGTTTAACCTTCTGTATTAGTCAGCCAAGGGGGAGCTGATGCAAAATACCAGAGATCTGTTGGTCTTTATAAAAGGTATTTATTTGGGGTAGAAGTCCACAGTTACCAGGCCATAAAGCATAAGTTTCTTCCCTCACCAAAGTCCATTGCCATTTGTTGGAGCAAGACAGCTGCCAATGTTTGCCAGGGTTCAGGCTTCTTGGGTTCCTCTCTTCCCGGGGCTCCATTTCTCTCCGGGTTTAGTTCCTCTGCTTCCTCCACAAGGTCAGCTATAGAATATGAGTCTCTCTAGGTTTTGCCTCTCTCCACAAGGCCAGCTGTGAACTCTCAGGTGAATGGCTCATCTCTATCCCGGGGCCTTCTCTCCTTCCTCACCAGAACTCCAACATCAAAACTGCTCCAACACTGTCCTTTGCCGTGTCTTTTATCTTCGATTCCCCCATCCACCAAGGGGTGGGGCTCAATGCCCTACTGACGTGGCCCAATTAAGGCCCTAATCATAACTTAATCATGCCCAGATTAGCAGATCAGTTTACAAGCATGATCCAATATCTACTTTTGGAATTCATAATTACATCAAACTGCCCAACTGCTATACTATCCATCTGGTAATGGACACTTGATTTGTTTCCACTTTTTGTCTATTGTGAATAATGGCTGCTGTGAACATTGGTATACAACTATCTGTTTGAATTCTTGTTTTCAGTTCTTTTGGGTACATTCCTGTGAGTGGAATTGCTGAGTCTGATAATTCTATGTTTAACTTTTTGCAGAACTGCCAAACTATTTTCTGCAGCTGCTGCATCATTTTACATTTGCACCATTTTACATTCCCACCAGCAATATAGGATTTCTCCACATCCTCTCTAACACTTGCTATTTTCCATTTCTTAAATAATAGCCATCCTAGTCAGTGAAAAGTGCTATCTCATTATGGTTTTGATTTACATTTCCCAAATGGCTATAGATGCTTAGTAGTATCTCTTTTTGTTCATATAATAAACTTTATTTTTAAGGAAGTTTTAGATTACAGGAAAGTTACATTGAAAGTATAAGGGGTCCCCATATATTTCATCCCCTCCCCTCCCACATTTTCCCCTATTAATAATATCTTACATTAATGTGGTACATTTGTTACAGTTGATGAACAGATATTAAAGCATTGCTACTAACCAAGGTCTATAGTTTACATTATGGTTTACATTTTGCACCATACAGTTTTATAAGTTTTGACAAAATGTATAATGGCCTGTATCTGTCATTGCAATATCATGCAGAACAATTACAGTGCCTCCAAAATGCATCTTCCCTCCCCCTCCCCTCAGAACCTTTGGTAATCACTATCTTTATATCAATGTTACAAGTCCTTCCGTTACTACAATAATAATGTCTACTTTGGCCCATGGTTGCATTCCCCCTTTTATGCTTGTTCATTTCTCAATCTTGAGGATTTTGAGATGGTGATGCCCACTCTGCTTCAGATCGAGAGGAGCTTAGATCTTATGGGGCAAATGGAAGGAACTATCTTGCTTGCAGTTGTAGATACTCTGTTTTTTAGGATGGGGGTTGCCCATCATCATCATTTTGTTAGTTTTTCTGGGTGCTGAGCATCTTTTTATGTACTCATTAGTATATCTTCTTTGGAGAAATGCCTTTTGAAATCCTGTCTGCATTTTAAAGTTTGGTTGTCTTTTTGTTGTTGCATTGTAGGAGTTCTGAATAGTAAATCCTTATCAGATAGATGATTTGCAACTATTTTCTCCCAATCTTTTCACTTTCCTGATAATGTCCCCCAAACTGTTTTTGAATATGCATACTGTTTTAGTAACTGCCAAACTTTAAAAAACTCTCTTCCTTACTTTTAGTCACCCTGGCCACTGCCTTTGAAGATTTTTCCAAATCATTTATTGACATTATACATTAGATTCTTTCTTCGTGGTGGACTCAACCTGGATAGTAGTGTTTTTTCCTCATCATTACTAAAATATACATAGCTCTTTATAGTTCACAAAAGCACTTTCACGTAATGTTATCTCATTGAGGTATTTATAGTATCCCTATGACTACACATGCTGTTAGTATTCTCATTTTATATATCTAGAAAATACACTCAGAATGGTTAACACTTACCCAAGGTCCCACAGCTAATAGCTCATGTAGGCTTTCTTATTTCACTTCTTTTGATCCCCCCGCCCCAAGCATTCTCTTCTAAATTTAGAATACTATTTTAACTAATATAAAAATGATGGTATTTATATAAAGTTCTCAAGAGTTGCCCTTACTACACAAATTTATTGAATAATAAAATCTCAGTAGCAACTGTTTTTACAAGTCTCTGACCCACCAGAACACACTTTCACTTTGAATAGGGCTGATGTAGGCCCTGAAAGAACAGAGATAAGTTAAGACATGCTCTGGTCCTTGGGGAGATTGCCCTTTTGGGTGTGTAGATAAGTAAAGAGATAACTGTAACCCTGTGTGCCTAATGCTCTACAAGAGGTGTGCGCTATGGAATACAGTGGAGGGAACAGGCTCTGGAAAAGCCTTCCCCAACCTGAACAAAGAAGGCCGTTCAGGTAGAGTGAACTATATGAGCAAAATGGTGCAGAGGCCCAAAAAAGACAGCAAGTGTAAATTTCAAGTGGTTATGGATTATGTGCTCTTAGGGTGTACTTGTGTATATTGAGTTACAAGTTCATATTAGGGAACACAGAACAAGAGGTGGACCTGAAGAGGTAAGTAAGAACTGGTTTGAGAAGGGTGTTGCTTGCCTTTGGGCTTTTTCTTCCTGTCTATGGAGAAGCATCAAAAGCTTTGGAGCAAGAAGCCTGCATAATCATATTTGATTGAGAAAGAAAATGTGGAAAGCATTGCAAAGAATGATTTGGAGTGCCGTCAGACAGGAGTCAAGAAGAACCATTTATAAGGTTTGTGTTATAATTCAGATAAGGAATAATAATAGCCTGGGTGGTGAGACCAGTGGGACAAAGGGATATGTATTCCAGGTTCTTTGGTGGGAAAGAAGAATTTTAATATATTAATGATGGACACAATTTCTAGCCTGGGAACTTTTATTAAAACTCTTTTCTAGTGCCTGATGTTCTTTAAGAACTAGGGACATTTTAATGTCTGCCTCTTTGATTATTTCTAAGAGCTTTACTTGCTGCCTTGCAGAAGTTGTAAGTTGCCTTACAGAGAACTCTGTTTCTGCAAGTTGTAAGTTTTGTTTTGTGTTTTAACGTCAGGTTTATTGAGATGTAATATACGTACAGTAAAAGTCACTCTATTTAGTGTATAGTTCTGTTTTGACATAAACATTCATGTAACCACCATCACAGTTAAGGTAGCACCCCATAAATTCCCTGCTCTACCTTTGTAGTCAATTCCTTTTCCTTATCACCAGCCCCTGACAATCACTGATTTGATTTTTGTTTCTATGGATTTGCCTTTATAGAATGTTGTATAAATGGAATCATATACAATTGATACACTATGAAGCCTTTTGTGTCTGGCTTTTTTGACTTTGCACAATGCATTTGAGATTCATCCATGTTAACGCATATGCTATTGCTATGTACTATAAGTTTTGACAAAATGTATAATGGCCTGTATCTGTCATTGCAATATCATGCAGAACAATTACAGTGCCCCCAAAATGCTTATGTCCATCTGTTGTCCAGTTGATGGACATTAGGGTTGCTTCCAATTTTGGACTATTGTGAATAAAGCTGCTCTAAACATTCATAAACATATGTTTTAATTGCTCTTGGATAACTAATCAAGGGTGAGATTACTAGGATGTATGATAAGGGTATATTTACTTTTATAAGATGGCTAAAAACTGTTTTAGTACTATTTTGTATTCCCACCAGCACTGTATGAGAATTTCAATCATTTTAAATCCTCAAAACATTTAGTATTGTTAATCTTTTTTTTTTTTTTATTTTTAGCCATCCTGGTAGATATATAGGAATGTCCATGTAGTTTAAATGTTCATTTCCCTAATGACTAATAATATTGAATAGCTTTTCATGTGCTTTGTTGCCATCCATAAATTTGCTTTGGTGAAAAGGCTGTTCAAATCTTTAGCCCTTTTTAAATTGGGTTGTTTGTTGTTTTGTTAACAGTTTTAAAGAGGTATAATTGACATGCAATAAACTGCACATGTTAAATTGTATAATTTGATAAGTTTTGAAACCATTACCACAATAAGTGAACATACCCAATATCTCCAAAAGTTTCCTTGCATCCCTTGACAACCCCACTTTCTCACCCCTCTCCATCTTCCCATCCAAAAGCAACCTCTGGCAGTCAATGAGATCCTGCTGAGATGTGCATAAGGGTAATCTCTGGAATGACCTCCTGACTCACTTTGAAGTCTCTTAGCCATATAAACTTATTTGTCTTTTGGTCAAGGTCTTTTTCCAGTTGCATTGCTAGTTGGTGCTTGGTAGTAATCCCTCGGTGCCAGGGAGGCTCATCCCTGGGAGTCATGTCCCATGCTGGGGGAAAGGTAATGCATTTATATGCTGAGTTTTCCTTAGAGAGAGGCTACATTTGAGCAACAAGGAGGCTCTCAGGAGGTAACTCTTAGGCACCCTATAATATTAGGCTAAGTTTCAACTTCAAAAGTAAAGGTTCATAAGTACAGTCATAACTATTAAGGGCCTATCAGTGGTCCATCCTCCTTCATTAGTCACTGCCCCTGTACTCAGGGGATTCTTGCTGTCCCATTAGAGAATCTGGTAGAGCTCCCAGGATGGGAATTTGATATTCTTTCGGTTATTGTGTGAAACTCCACCCACTGTGACAATGTCCCATGAATACTTGAACACATACATTCATATGCCTTATAGGTATGCCCCAAGTGAACCTCCTCCCATGCACCCCCCATCTCTGACACCCCACACCAGTGTTCCTCCCCTGCCACAATTGTTACCATTCTGTGATCCAAAACTTCTTCAAAATTGAAGCCAACAAAATAACTGAATACAATTAATAGGAAAATGATATAATAATCATAGTTTTAAAACTAATAAGTAGAATGCAAAAATTTTTTTAAAGTTTGAAATAAAAAAATTAAAAAATACAAAATTAAAAAAAATTTTTGACATTATGTCTTTCATCCCTGTAAGATCTGTTGTCTTGTATCTACAGTGACATTTCTTCCTTTTATTCCCCCAGTGTCTTATTTTTTTCATTTTGTCTTCAAAGATGCTTTAGGTTACAGAAAATTCATGTACAGAATATAGGTAATTCCCATATACCCAACATCCCCCCCCCTTTTCCCCCTTTTCCCTTTTTCCCTATTAATAACATATTATATGTGGATGGTTCATTTGTTACAACTGATGTACAAATGTTGAGACATTGCTATAATGTCATGGTCAATGATTTACATTATGGTTTACATTTTGGACTGTACACTTTTATAGAGTTGATGAAGTTTAATGTGGTCTGTATCTGTCATTGCCAGATCATGTAGAACAATTCAATTGCCTCAAAAATGTCCCATGTTCTATCTATTCTATTCCTGCCTCCTCCTACCCTCAGGATTCATGGCAACTACCAAGATTAACTCATCGAAGGACAAGGTTCATAGTTACTTGCAACAACATTGAGGGCTTGACATACTGGCCTGTCCTCCCCTATTGACCACTGCCTATCTTCTCAAGAGACTCCTGCCCCTCTATTTGAGATCATAGCAGGACTCCCCAGGATGGGAATCCAACACCTTCCCGCTCATTATGTGAATCTCCACCCACAGATACAACATCCTATGACAAGATAAACACTACACAGTCCCTAGAAGCCTGCCACAGGTGCACCCTGTCCTTCATGCTCCCCACATCCAATACCTTAAGCCAGTAACCCTCCCCTGCCATATTTGCCAAAAGAGCATTCCCAATGTTGTAGTTTCAACCACATACCTGCAAATCCCCATAGTTCACCTGCTCCTTCCTCCAACCTTCCCCCCTGTTCTATGAACAGTCCAACTCACCCTCCCCTCCCTATCCTCCCTCACAGACCAGCACTGCCCAGCCCAGTAGCATCACTGTACCACTGTTATACCCATCCACTGCACAACTACACCGTTCTACCTTATCATAGATTTTTGCCCATATGGGCATTGACTCACAACTTTCTTCTCCTTTTCTGTCTACTGTAAACCTATCTTTCAGATGCCCTTCCATGCAGTTTTGACCACTGCAGCTTTGTAGTATGTTTTGAAGTCAGGTGGTGTGATTCCTCCAATTTCATTTTTCTGTTTCAATATGTCTTGGCTATTTGGGGCCTCTTGCCCTTCCAAATACATTTCATAGTTAGCTTTTCCAATTCAGTAAAAAATTCTGTGGTAATTTTTATTGGGTTTGCGTTAAATCTGTACATCAGTTTGGGTAGGATAGAACTCTTAATGAAGTTTACTCTTCCCATCCATGAATAGGGAATATTCTTCCATTTATTAAGGTCTTCTTTGATTTCCCTTAACAGTGTTGTGAAGTTTTCTGCGTACAAATCGTTCACATCTTTAGTTAAATTTAATCCTAGGTGTTTGATTTTTTTAGTTGCTATTGTAAATGGGATTTTTCCCCTTGATTTCCTCCACAGTCTGCTCATTATTGGTGTATAGAAATGCCACTGATTTTTGCACATTGATCTTATAACCTGCCACTTTACTGAACTCATTCATAAGCTCTCAAAGCTTTGATGTAGATTTCTCAGTGCTTTCTATGTATAGCATCATGTCATCTGCAAATAGTGAAATTTGTACTTCTTCCTTTCCAATTTGGATGACTTTTACATCTTTTTCCTGCCTAAATGCTTGAGCCAGTACTTCTATCACAATGTTAAATAAGAGCAGTGACAGTGGGCATCCTTGTCTGGTTCCAAATCCTACAGGGAAAGGTTTTAGGATTTCACCATTGAATATTATGTTAGCTGTGGGTTTTTCATATATACCCTTTATCATGTTGAGGAAGTTTCCTTCCAGTCCTATCTTTTGAAGTGTTTTCTTTAGGAAAGTGTGCTGCATTTTGTCAAATGCTTTCTCTGCATCCATAGAGAAGAATCATGTGATGTTTTTCTTTCAGTCTGGTTTTTTTTTTTTTAAAGATTTTATTTTATTTTTTATTTTCTGCTTTTTGTCTCCCCCCTCCACCCTGCTGCGGTGACGTGCCAAGTTAGCTTCACCGGTGAGCAGTGGCCTTGCCCATTTGTGGGCAGCTTGCCCCATTTGCGGGTGGCTCTGCCCTGCCCACGGGTGGCTCCACTCTGCTCTCAGGCGGCTCTGTTCTGCCCGTGGTGGCTTTGCCCTGCTTGTGGCAGCTTTTGCCCTGCCCATGGCGACTCTGCCCCACCCATGGCGGCTTTTGCCTTTTCAAGTGGTCCGCCTGCCCAGAGAGGCCCCGGGGATCGAACCCAGGGCTTCCCATGTGGTAAACCGGCGCCCTATCCACTGGGCTATACAGCCGACCCCTTTCAGTCTGATTATGTGGTGTATTACATTGATTTATTTTCTTACGTTGAACCATCATTGCATACCAGGGATGAAACCCACTTGTTGATGGTGTATAATTCATTTGATGTGTTTTTGTTTGGCTTTGGTATTAGGGTGATGTTTGCATCATGGAATGAGTTGGGCAATGTTCCCTCCACTTCTATTTTTGGAAGAGTTTAAGCAGAATTGGTGTTAGTTCTTTCCAGAATGTTTGGTAGAATTCACCTATGAAACCATCTGGTCCTGCGCTCTTCTTAGTTGGGAGGTTTTTTATGACTAAGTCTATCTTGTTACTTGTGATTGGTCTGCTGAGTTCATCAATTTCTTCTTTTGTTAGTGTAGGCTACTTGTGTGTTTCTAGGACTTTGTCCATTTCCTCTAAATTATCCATTTTGTTGGCATATAATTTTTCAATGTATCCTCTTATGATACTCTTTATTTCTGTGGGGTCAGTGGTGATAACCCCTTCCTTGTTTATTATTTTATGTATTTGTATCTTCTCTTTTTTTCTTTGTTAGTCTGGTTAAGGGTTTGCCAATTTTATTAATTTTCTCAAAGAACCAGTTTTTGGTTTTGTTTATTTTTTCTAGTGCTTTCTTTGGTTAGGTGCATAAATGTTTATGATTGTTCTTTCTTCTTGATAGATTATCCCTTTTATTGATATATAGTGGCCTTCTTTGTCTCTCACAATAGTTTTGCATTTAAAGTCTGTTTTGTCCAATATTCATATAGTTACCCTTTTTTTGGTTACCGTTTGCATGTAAAATTGCCTTCCAACCATTCACTTGCAACCTCCTTTCATGGGTTTAAGGTTGGTTTCTTGTAGGCAGCATATAGATGGGTCATATTACCTTATCCATTCTGCCAGTCTATGTCTCTTGACTGGAGAGTTTAATCCATTAACATTCAATGTTATTATTGTCAAGGAATTACTTATACTAGCCATATTTTCTTTAGGTTTATGCATGCCATATATTGCTTTTATTTCTCTTTTTCTCTTTTTAATCACTCTTACACTCTCCTACCACTCTTTCTCTCCTGTTTTTTTTCCTTTCCTACCTGCAGAACTCCCTTTAATATTTCTTAAAGGGCAGGTTTCTTTTTGACAAACTCTCTTAATTTCTGTTTCTCTGTAAATGTTTTGAACTCTCCCTCATTTTTGAATGCCAGCTTTGCTGGATAGAGAATTCTTGGCTGGAAGCTTTTTCTTTTAGCACCTTAACTATGTCATACCACTGCCTTCTTGCCTTCATGATTTCAGATGAGAAGCCAGCACTTAATCTTATTGAGCTTCCCTTATATGTGATGATCTCTTTTCTCTTGCTGCTTTCAGTATTCTCTCTTTGTCTTGAGCATCGTGCAATTTGACAAGTACATGTCTTGGGCTTGACCTGTTTGGATTTATACTGTTTGGGATGCGCTGTGCTTCTTGGACATGTACATCCATGTCCCTCAGAAGAGTTGGGAA
>PVKH010016835.1:0-15604 GCA_004027955.1 Chaetophractus vellerosus
AGAGAACCCTGACTAGAACAATTATTTTTCCACCTACACATGTGTTTCCATCTCCACCTTGCTACCACATCACTCCTATCAAAATCACGTGTTGTTCCCTCAATCATCTCACATATAAACCACAGAATATTAAAAGGAGAAGTGGAAGCCTGCTGTGGCTCAATTGGTAGGGCTCTGGTTTACCATTTGGGAGGCCCCGGGTTCAGTTCCCGGGGTTCCCGGGGTTCCCGGGGCCTCCTTGGGCGGGCCGACCGCCTCGCAGACACAGAGGGGCTCAAAAATGAACACAGCGGGAACAAGCAGAAAGGGGGGTGTTCTAGTCAGGGTTCTCTCGGGAAACAGAATCAACACGAGATATCTGTTAAAAATATCAGATTTTATAAGAGTCTCTCACATGACCGTGGGGATACACAAGTCCAGGTTCCGCCGGCAGGCTGCAAGCCAGGTTCCGCAGGCCTGGCTTGCAGCCTGATATATGATAAATTAAAAAAAATAAAATGAGAGGTGAATTTTGAGATCATCTCATTCAACATTTTAGTTTCATAATGGAAAATCCTAGTCACACACAGGTGAAATTGCTCAAGCAAGGTGATAAATGACTGGGAACTTCAATAATGAACTGACCCAGAAATATGTGCATTTTATAAGGTATTCAAAGTTTTAAAAGGAAAGCTTAGTGTGAGTTTCATTCTCCTGCCTTCCATGATAGGATTATTAGCAGGGGAGGAAAGGCTAGAATCTTACATCTCAGACCATCACCCATTTCACCTGTGTTTATATCTGCTCCAACTCTTATAGAACTCCCCGTTTTCACTGCCTGTTTCATGTCCCAAATGCTCAGCTGAAGAGGCTATCCAGAATGCAAAGTGAGTCAAAGGTAAAAAGAATATCTTAACAGCAGTAACTGTTAAGCAGGGCTCCATCATCTCTACTCCTTGTTCTTCCCATTCTCAATCTCACCATTACTTACTCTATCCTTTCTGACCCATGAGTTTTTCATTTTCAACTGTAATTACACATAAGCAATAGTCTTGAGTTCTGTTCTTTCAGGTTAAGTCTGCCCTTCACCCACTGAGGCTATTATCTAAATCACTGACTTTCAAACATAGTTGACTATGAACTGCAGGAAGAAATACAATTTACATCAAACTTAGTACACACACACAAACATACACACAGGAAACAACTGAAACAAAAGTTTGATTAACACCCTTACCCATATGACATGCAATGCACTTTGATATTTTGTTTTGTTCAATTCTAATTTTTTAATGTTGGCCCCCCAAGTTGATTTAGCATCATATTTAATAGGGTAGAAGCTACACCTTGAAAAAAATTGTCTAAATTAAGGCTGAGGAAAAAGATGTTAGCCTTAATGTAAATGAAGTTTATTTTTGGATAGCAAATTATTGAATGATCTTTGCTTTCTTTTTAAACATCTATGAATTACCAGAATTTTTTAAATATCATAATAAAAAATGAATAAAGTGTCACTCAGATATTCAATTAAACAAAAGGACTGGAACTTGAATTCCAGAATAAGACAATATTTATTATAGCTACATAGTGTTATTATAACCTACCGGGGAATGAGTAGAATACTTCATTAAAAACTATTAGCCTCTCAGGAATAAAGGAGGGAACTAGTTAGGGAACCAGGAATTGAAAAGAAATTCTTTTCTGATCAATGGCCTTTCTGTTCTTCACTTTTATCTCACTCATTCACCCTAGATCCATCATTCTGGAACAGGTTAAAAGTCTGAACAAATTTTAAACCAATTATTAAGACACAAGGTGAGTATAAATGAATATTTCATCCATTGTTCCAATGACAAAACTAAGGGACAAAGGAAAAAAAAAAAACTAAATCAAAATCCTATGTGAATCCTAGTTTATTGAACTACTATGACATCTCATTCAACAGGTCACTTTACTTTGTCTGGTAACAGTGACAGCCAAATTTATAATTTTGGGAGATTCCTTTTCTTTACATAGAAACCTGCTCTATTTCTCCAAAAATTCATTAAGCTCATGGAAAAGATGATTACTTTTTCTTCTTCTGTTAAATCAACCTTATAGTGTCTTTTGCTAAACATTTCCCTCTCTAAACCTATAAAGTACATGTGCCCTGCACTTGCCCATACTTCACAAAATAGTCACACCCTGTTTTAGTTTGCTAAAAGCTGCTGGGAACAATATACCAGAAATGGGTTGGTTTTTAAGATAGAAATTTATTAGGTTAAAAGTTTGCAGTTCTAAGGCTGAGAAAAATGTCCAAATCAAGGCATCATCAAAGATGATATCTTGCTGAAGATCAGCTGCTGGCTATCCCGGACTCCTGCCGCATGGTAAAGCACAATGATGACGTTGCCAATCTCTGCCTTCTCCACCAGGCTCACTCTCTCTGAGCTCAGCTTGTGTGATCATGCTCGTGGTGGTGTCTGCTCATCTCTCCCTTCTCCTTTGGGATCATTACTTCAGCTTTGGGCTGCTCCATCTGTGGCTTTTCTCTATCTCAGGTTCATTGATTTCAACTTCTGAAGGCATCTTTCTATCACTGCCACTTTTCTTTGGTATCTGCAGTTTTTATTGCTTTATAAAGGACTCCAGCAAGAGAAATAAGACCCACCCTGGACTATGCTTTACTTTAGCAATCTAATAAAATGGACTTTAACCAATCTAATCTAATCAAAGTTTCACAATAGGTTCAATTTAAGAATATAATTTTCTTTTGTTCACAAAATACTCAAACCAACACACACCCCCTCTATCTCTTCAATTAAAAATTGAAACAATCTGAATTATCTATGTGTTTTTAATCCATTGGTTCTATGGCATAGTTTACTCCAAGCCACTAATCCAAAGTTACCAGGAAGAAGACATTTCTTATTATATGAAACTCAAGAAGTTTTAAACATTGATTCAAAAAAGAAAATTTAGTCTCATAGACATGGTCCACTAGAAGGATGATGGTTTAGTTTCCTTGGCTGCTCAAGCAAACACCGTGCAATGGGTAGGCTTAAACAATGGGAACTTAATGGCTCATGGTTTTGAGGTTAAGAAAAAGTCCATATCAAGGCAACATCAAGGCAATTCTTTCTTCCTAAAGACTGATATTCTGGGGCTGGCTGACAGTGATCCTTGATCTTGAGATCCTCTTTCATGTGGCAGTCTACCCTGGCCTCTCTCTTCTCTCCCAGGTTCCAATGAACTTCAGCTTCTTGCTTCCTGTGGCTTTTTCCCTATCTTTCTGAATTCCATTCTACTTATAAAGACACCAGTAATAGGAATAAGACCCATCCTGACTGAGTTGGGTCACACCTTAACTGAAGTATCCTCATAAAAAGGTCCTGTTACAATCGATTAACACTCACAGGAATGAATTAAGTTTAAGAACAGTTTTTCAAGGGTGCATAGCTCCAAAATACCACAGTCCATCCTTTGGATCCAGAAAGACATATTCTTTCAACATACAAATACATTGATTCCATCACAACATCCCGAAAGTGATGTCATTTCAACAACAATGCTAAGTGCAAAGTCTAATAAAAATTGGTTATGGGTGTGGTCTGTCTTGGGGCCCAATTCCTCTCTGTGTACCTGTGAAATCTACCTGTGTATCTGTTTCTAATATACAGTGGAGAGACAGGCATAGGGTAAACATTCTTATTCCAGAAAGGAGAATTTAGAAGGAAAACAGGGGTCACAGGTCTTAAATGATTCTAAAACCCACATGGAAAACTCCATTAAATTTCAAAGTCTGAGAGTCATCTATGGATCAATATTTGGTCCTCTGGGCCTGGTGGAGCAGTACCAGCCCTTCCAAATGCTTTCACAGCAGCCATGCTCTCTCAGAAAACTGGGGTGAAAGCCCCACTCTTTCCAAGCACAGCCTCGGATCATTCCTGCATAGCTGCATTTCCAATCCCGATTCCCACTGAAATTTGGACTGGATCCATCTTCAGTTAACCCCTCACATGGAGACTTGTTACCTGGGGATTCACTTTCCAGAGGTTCAAGGAGGTCCATGCTAGAACAATTTCTGGCCCTAGTCTCAGAGCCCACTATCTGGATTAGCTCAGACTTTTCCAAACAATCTGTGGTTGCTTTGTGTTGAAGAGTTTAGTTTTCAGCTTACCCTTTCCTCTCACATTTTACTCTAAGCTACAAGGGAAAACCAGACTGCACTTTCTATACTTAGCCTGGAAATCTCCTCAGCTAATTATCCAAATTCATCACTTTCAAATTCTTCCTTCCATCTGACATCAGAACTCAATTTCACCAACTTCTACGCCTCTTTAAAACAAGAATCGCTTCCCCTCCAGTTTCCAATAACACATTCATCATTTCCTTCTAAGACCTCATTGAAAGTAATTTTAACATCCCTTTTTCTACCAATAGTTTCTTTAAAGCAATCCATGTTTTGTTATCAAGCACCTCAAAATTCTTCTAGCCTCTCCCCATTACTCAATCCCAAATCTGTTTCCCCATCTTGGTATTTGCACTAGGAGCACCCTAACTCCTGGTACAAAAAAATGTGTTAGTGTTCTCTAGGGAAACATAATTGACCATTATATATATTTAATATATAGAGTAAATATTATGAGATCTATTATAGGATTTGGCTTGTGAGACTGCAGGGCTGGGAAAGTCCAAATTCTGTAAGGAAGCCACAAGCTGGAAGCACCTATGCAGGTTTTTGATTAATTCCCCAGGAAAAACTGGCTGGCTGTCTAAATTAGAGATGGTAATTCTCCCTCTGACTGCTGAAATAATCACTTTTCCTTTTAAGGGCTTCCAATGATTGGATGAGACATCTGTCATTGTTCAATGCAATCTCCCCAGTTGATTGTAGATGTACTCAGTCATAGATCCAATTAACTGACTGGTGATTTAAAACCCTGAAATATCCTCACAGTAACAATCAGTCCAGTGTTTGCTTAAGCAACACTATAACTAAGCCAAGTTGATACAAGAATTTAACCGTCACAGGTGAATACACGGCATAAGTGTCCTGACTTAGACTCAGTGACAATACCCATCCATCTGTCCTAGCAGCAAGAGAGAAAACAGTTAAACAGCCCTCTGATAAATGGTTCTTTTCTCATTTTCTATCTTCTACACAACTGTATCCATCCTAGTCATCTTGTGTCTTACTGAAGCTGGAACCCTCTCCCATTTCAAAGTGCTACAAAACTCTTCAGAGAAAGCTTTCATTTCAAAATATTTATAGGATCCAATAATGAGAAAATGGATCTCCTATATCTGCAAAAAGCAATCCTCCATTATTTTCAGATACTTTGACTCTTGATAAATATGTAAGAGTTCATGAAACAAAGCAACAGAGCACAGATTAAAAAAAATACCCAGCAACATAATATTCTATTGGGAGGGAATTATATTTTCTGCTTTGGGTCTTTTTAAGCCACAGTCTCAGATGCACAACAAAGGAAACATCGGGAGAAGCAGGGGCCAGAGCAATCTATTTTCCTGAGTAAGGTCCTGTGTTCCACTTTACTAAAGACACTCATCACATCAATGGTAACATTTTCACCGAATTCTGTCTTTGAAAAACTCATCCTCTCAGTTTCCGTGGTGGAAAACAGTTTGTTAAAGCTGAACATAAATCGACTTAGAGATCTCTGCTTCCAGTTATTCTGTTTAAACATTTTTGACAGCAATCCAAGTTATTTAAAGAGAAGATCATATAACTCTTGGGCTTTCCCTGAACTGTCTCTAAAACATGCATCACCTCCAGGTTCACATTTCTTAGTTCCCTGAAAATTGTTACCATTTCTTGACCCATGAGAGTCTGTCAAGAAATGTGTTAACAGAGTGAGAATTGCTTCACACCTACTCTCCATATGTCTACAAGAAATATTTTTAATTCCTCTAACTCCAAACAGAGCAAATTTTGAAGTGAAAAGTGGTAAACTACCTGAAGAATTATCTGCTAAGGAACATCAAAACAAATAACTTATTCTCCTTTCAGGTCTCCTCCCAAAAAAAAAAAAACAAGAAAATAAAATCCAGAGTTTTATGTCTCTAGGAACTAGCAAAATCATGAAAATGTGAATATAAGTTGTTTCTACTTTTTCCCATTTTCTCACTCTGACATCCTCTGACCCTCTATGTGATTATGTCTAATCCACTTAAATGCAGTCTATAATTGATTTAAATCGTTATGACTTCCAGTTCATATTCAAGAAAGCCTTCCATTAAGTATATTCTGTTATAGCCAAGCAGCACACTGTTCCTCCTTTCACACACGAGTACAAAGACATACTAAAATTACTGTTTTATTCTTTGGTTCTTGTAATTTATTTGTCCTGGGCAAAGAAACACCAATCTCTTTTCTAGCAACCTGGCTCTTACAAAAATTGATCCAATCTATATGCTTTTCCCTGGCTTTAAAGCAACTGAATGATGTGTCCAACTGATCTACTCAAAGTTTTGCACAGTTACTTTCTACTCCCTCTCTAGTTTCCTAGTCTCCAACAGGCTGCTAGAATTCTTTGAGCCCAAATTGAGAATAGGCTAGAATGGTCCTTATTTGGAAACAGGAAAGGTATTCAGTTGTGGTACTTTAAGCATATGTGTTACTTTCAGCATATGCATAATAAAAAGCATATGATCTTCCTTATAATCCATATATAAACACATTATAGAATAAAAAATGTTGGTATAAAAATTAGATGTTAGTATAAAAATTAAAATTCATATTGAACATAAATTTCATGATTTCCTAAACAAGTCACATCATCATTTATTATGCCCTATTAAATTTTTTATTAGATTGCTACAATGAAAGACATCAACACATTACAAATACCATGTCAGATTATGTATGCAGGTTACTAAACCAACCTCATTCCTCAAGCTGAAAATGTTTCACTTTGAATATATACAGCTAAGCCATTCGTCAGTTTCCCTAGAGAAAACCCTCCAATTCATATTCAGGAAAGCAGAACAAAGTTGATATGTTTAAAGTGTACATCCTTAAAAAACAAGAAAACTCAACCAATAGTATATACAATTTAAGAAAGCATCAAATTGAATCAGACAAAACAAGGCATTTATGTGTATCTACACATGTGTTTAAAACTATTTAAAAGTTCAGAATTGATCTTATTTTAAAATGGAAAGAGATACAACTATTGTTCTAAAGACTCTGTCCTAATTTGCCAAAGGTTGCCAATGCAAATATACCAGAAATGGGTTGGCTTTTACAATAGGAATTTATTAAGGGAAAATCTTACAGTCCCAAGGCCGTGAAATGTCCAAATTAAGGGACCATCAGAGATGCTTTCTCACCAAGGTTGTCTGCTGGTAGACCCTGTAGTCCTATTACTTGGCAAGGCAAGACGGCAACCAATCTCTGCTGAGGTCCCTACCTTCACCTAAAGGCTCACTGTCTCCTGGAGCTCAACTGTGGGTCATCGGGCATATGGCTTGTCTCCTTCTTGGCCTCCTCTCTTAGCCTGGGCTTCTCTGCTTTCTCCCCGAGTTTAGCTGTGGGTGATCAGGCATATAGCAGGGCTCTTCTCCTCAGCCTTGAGCTGCTCTGTGAGCCCAGCCCCTAGGAGCTTTCTTTCCATGCCTGTGTGCTTTACTGATTGCAGACTCTGGGATTTCTCTCAGCCTCTCCTGGTTTCTCTGTCTTCCTGCAGTCCTCTCTTTCACATGGCAGGATCAAAATGGTGGCTTCCTTTATCTCTATGTCTCTCTATATATGTTCTCAGTTTGTATAAGATGGAGGAAGAGGACAGAGACCCAACCTGAGCCATGTCTCACTGACCTAGTCCAATCAGAAGCCATCTAATCAAGTGATTTAATCAAGGTCCCTTAACTGAGTCTTAAGTGAATCTAACAAAAAGGTTTCACACACAATAGGCTTCCCTGCACAGGAATGGGTTAGCTTAAGAAGATAATTCTCTGGGATCCACTAAAGGCTAAACCAAGATAGATGGCATATCTATATATATATTATCCTTGCCAATGCAATTCGGGCTTTTACATTCATTATCTCACTTTAAAGTTTTATTTATCATATCCCTTCTTTCCAGATGATCAAAAAGATTCTGAGAGAGTGCAAAGAACTTGTCCCAAAAGAAAGCTAATTAATTATGGAAGATGGACTAAAATATTGCTTCTGTTTCTCATCTTTTTACCCAAAAGATATGTGGGAATTCACCCAAATATTAGAGTAGCTATAATAAAATGCATAGCACATATATTCCTCATCAGAGTCATAAACTCAGAGCAGCAGTTTCTAATGATGTATAAAGCATGCGGTTGCTAATCACAGGGATCAGTCCATTTATAACCCAATTTCCTTCACATTCCAGTCATTTTATAAAGGTATTAAAACCATTTTTCAAAACTTTAGGAATAATTAAGAAAGTTAAGAATTATAGATATTCAAGTGCAAGAGAGGTACTTTGAGAGAAAATAGAAAACATAGTATTGCATAAAATTGTCATTTCCGGATTAGAAAAATGAGGATAATAATCTTCATTAACTCCCTATCACTTATCCACTTTTAAGAAGTAGTATAATAATTCATCAAGTTGAAATTTACACATCATAAGAGAAAATAGACATTTTTATTTACCCACAATATGAAAGATAACTGCAAATAAAATTCTCAATGCCTCAGAATGAATATATTAAAAATAATCAGTAAATGGGTTCTTCAGTTAACCACACCTAATATTTCTATATCATTCTTCAAAATCACCATACATTTCCATGTCTCTGTTCCTTTCCAAGTTTGAGCCCTCTTCTGGTATTCTCTTCCACACTCATCCCTGAATCTTGCATCTCTACCACCTGGAATTTTCAGATGCAATACAATTTCAGACAGCTGCAATGCAATTTCATTAACCCTGCTCCAACCAAACTCTCCCTAGGGTGCTTATGCATATCTACCACTACCCTTTCATAGTATAAAGTTTATACAATTTCACCTGTATGAAATATTTCCCTCTGCTTCTCATGATCTTCAAACCCACACCAATCACAAAGCCTCAGGGCAACACCATCAGGTTCAATAGCAATAGTACTCATGAGACCTAACAGGCTTTTAGTTTAGCACCATATTGACTTAACTTTATAGGAGGAAACAGGATAAGTAATTCAGCATCTTCTGTCTCGTTGAGAGGACCAGAAGCTACCCACATTCACAACTTCTTATCTCCATTCAACTCACACACAAGAAAGTATGTATGCTTAACTGGGTTCCTTCCTAACACACTTCCCCTATGCTCTATCCAGGTGTACCTGGCATACATTGCATAGAAAAGTCACTGACTTTGTTTCTGTAGTGGGTTAAACTATGTCCCTCAAAGAGTTACACTTAAGTCCTATCCAATTCCTGTTACCTGTGAATGTAAGCTTATTTGGAAATAGGGTCTTTTCAGATTAAAGTGAGGTCATACTGGATTAAGCTGGGCATTAAATACAAAGGCTAGTGTCCTTATAAGAAAACCATGTGTAGCTACACAGAAAAGAAGGCCATGGGAAGATAGAAGCAGAGATTGGAGTGATGCAACTACAAGTCAAGGAATGCCAAGGATTGTCCTGAATCATAATTGTAAGCAAGAATCTTGGATATTTAGCTGAGGAAATTTCCAAGCAAAATGTAGAAAGTGCAGCCTAGTCCCCCGCCTGCCCCACACCCTATGCTTATTACAAAATGTGAGGAAAGAGATAAATTGAGGAAGGAAATTATAAGCCAAAAGGAACAAGCCCTTGATTATGTGGGAAATTCTCAGCCTATTCAGAATAGTCAAAGATGAGAAACATGCTCTGGAGAGAAAATCAAGAGTGTAGCTGGATAATCATTTGCTAAAAAGGCTAGGATTGTGACTGACTCATGAATCCAACAACCATTTCAGCAGAATCCAGGAAAAGAGTTCAGTTAATCCAGGAAAAATTTGTGGAAGACCATCTTTTCTGATGACTTGGATGCTTATTAGTTACACAGGAGACCTAATTTTTTCTGGAAATGTCGTATCAACAAAAACACCTCTAGTTTGGATTGAAGGGAACAGAAATGGGACAAAATTAAGGAAGACTGTAGGACTTCCAAAATTTTACAATCATAAAACTAACAGAGAGTACAGAGCCACTGCTACTTCTTAGAGTTGAGAGGGGAGGGCCACAGGGGTGGGGGTGCCAAGAGGGCAGGAGCACCCCCTTGGGCCCAGAGAACAGAATATAAGCCACAGATGATTATTTTCAAGCTTGGAAATATAACAGAAATTGCCTTTGCTAGTTCCAACTTGTTTTGGACTTGACCACTTTATTCATCCCATTTTCTCTCTTTTGGAATGGGAAATGTCTAACCTATTCCTGACCCACTGTGTGGATTGAAACACATCCTCCACAAAGACATACGCAAATCCTAACTCTCAGTCTTGTGGATGTGAAGTTTTTTCTAAACAGAATCTTTGACTATGCTATCATTTAAGTTAAGGTCAAACTGAATCAGGGTGGGCCTTAATAAAATATGACTGGAGTCCTTATAAGTAGAGGAAATTTGGACACAGTCAGTAGTAAGAATAAAAAAGGAGACAGAAGAAAATACATGGCCATGTGGCAGAGGCAGAACTTGAGTTATGGATTGCCAGCAAACCGCCACCAGAATGTTGCAGATTTCAGAGTAAACATGGTCTGCCAACAACTTGATTTTGGACTTCCAGCCTCCAAAACTGTAAGACAATAAATTTCTGTTGTTTAAGCAAACTAGTCTGTAATTCATATTATAGTAGCCCTGGCAAAGTAAGATTTGCACCATTGTATTTTGGAAGCAGATAACTTGTTTTATAGGTTCATAGGTCCACAGTTGGAAAGGAATTTTGTCCTAGAATAGATCATGCTCAGAATCCCATTCATGACTGATCTATATGATTTAGATGGATTTGAGATTTTTTTAGTTGATGATATTTAGAAGAGATTTGGGACTTAGAGTCAATTTTGGAATGGGTTAAGACCTTTGGGGATAGTGAGTTAGGATAATTATATTTTGAATATGGGAAGGACATGAATATTAGGGTCCAGAGTGTGAACTTCAGTGGGTTCAATTGTGTCCTCCAAAAAATATGTTCAAGTCCTAACATCTGATAACTGTGAATGTGGCCATATTTAGAAATAAGGCAAAATGAAGTCATAGTGGATTAGGGTGGGTTCTAAATCCAATGATTGATGTCCTTATAAAAAGACCATGTGAAGATGGAGATGGATATTGGAGTGATAAGCCAAGGAATGCCAAGTATTGTTGGGAGCCTTCAGAATAGGAAGAGGCAAGGAAGGAGTCTTCACTAGAGGCTTCAGAGGGAGCATGGCCCTGTCAACACTTTTATTTTAGACCCCTAGTCTGCAGAATTGTAAGAGAATAAATTTCTGTTATTTGAAGCCACTCAGTTTAAGGTAATTTGTTATGACATCCGAGGAAACTAATACAGTTTCCTACCTGCCTTTCATATTATTCCAGTAACACAAAGTCAAGGTCTGTAAGTCGATTCAAAGCTAGCCCAGTCCAAGTGCAGTCCCACAGAAGAGGTGTTGCAGAGTAAACAAGAAAACAGCTTCTGGCATACATTATTTCTCATTCATCTGAACTCTACCATTTCTGAGGAAATACTGCTGGGACACGGTAGATCCAAAATCATCTTCCAAGACAAGTAGGTTTAGTCCTGTACATGGCCCAGGTCTGATGACAACCATTTACTCACAGCAACCAAAGCAATTCCTTCATGTTTTAGTTTCCACATTGCCATTTGATACCTAATCATTCACTGATTTTGGTTGTTACTATTATTATTACCCACATTCTTCTCATCTTCTATTTTCACTATGGTCATGGAATGTTAATAACTTTATTTTTGAGATTTGAGATTGCCACTTATTACCTTTGTTTTCCTAAACTTAGAAAGTTTGCTTTACCTCTGCATTCCATGGTTCCTGTATAGTTCTAAAATTGGTGCCCATATGTGTACCGGTTAACTTTTCATACATTGTTGCTCATTTTTCAGTCATCTTCCAGGTGTTTTATTTCCTGTAATATTTATCTATAGAAAAGGTTTAGAATCATACGGTATCAGGACTGCTTTGGTTATCATCTAGCTAGCCCCCTAATGCGTGACTAGTCACAACAATACGAATATATATTTTTTGTATTAATCATCATTGGCTTCTATATATTAGATAACCAACCCATATAAATTTATGTGACCTGATTAAAAGGTGTGAATGTTTTCTTACAAACATTACCCAAGCAAAAGACAAACAGAATGGCCGGAGTTATTAAAATCACAAAAACAAGCTGAATTTTGTGTGCTCAAATATATATATTTTCTATCCAAAAAATATTTTAATGTTTAACTGAAAAAAAAACCTCCTTAGAAGAAAGTTCTATTAACAAAATAATCTAGTAAATAGAGAAAGTGTATATTTTGTTTTCATATGAATTATAATGTAATTCTTTCAACATCACTCTGAGATGGGAATTACTTTCTCTTTTACAGATGAGTGAATGGACTAAGAGATTGACTGGCATTCCTATAATCATCCAATAGCAGACCAATAGTTATCTACAGACAGAGAAAACCTAGACCACAGTCTTTTCTGAGTCAAGTGTTCTCTTTATTTAGGTCTATGGTTGATAATCCTGTGTAAAGGAAAAGCACACAGAATCTCAATAGGCAGTGTTTGATGTTATTTAAAGAAGGTATCACATAAGTTTAAGTGAGCAGAAAGAGGTGAAATATCACATGATTTTTAACCACCTTTTCATCAGTGAGTTAAAAGAGGATGGTTATATCAGTCAGGCAGTGTATTGGCCCCAGAGTGAGAACAACCTAAATGGAAGTTTGAGTCAAAGGATGACAATGATAAACATCTAATTGAGAGGATGGGCATAATCAATCCAAACCTAGTATATTTCTAGCAAACAAACTTTAAATCTATAGTCAATAAATTCTATTTTATGGCCTTGCTATAACACCATAGAAAGCAATAAGCATAGTGAGATCAATACATTCTGAACAACTTGGGACAATTACAGCTCCATTGAAATAGGGTATAAGAAAGTCTATTGCTACAAATGTCAAATTCAAAGTCATTTATTTAAAAACCATTTTATCACTTATTATTTGTTGGGACTGACAAAGGAATGAATATAAAGAAATGGAGTCACCACCCTTTCCATGAATAAGCTTTCACTCACTAGGGAAGACAGACCAGAAAACTGAGAATGATGAGAGTGAGATAGAATGACAGAATTTTGCATGAGATATTATGAAACATGCAAGAAGTATATTTAACTAAGATTTGTCAGTTAGGGTCAAGTAGGTAAGAAAAGTCTTAATGATGATGGTAGTACTGGGCTTGGGTTTTCAAAGAATACCAAGATTAGCTGGGTGAATAAGGAATGACAGGAGCTGGCAGGATCAAATGAAGAAAGCAAGATGTTTCATTTAGAGCAGGGATTCTTAACTTTTTGTGTTCCACGGATGCCTTTGCAGGACAGGTGAAAACCACAGACCCTTCTCAGAATATAGCAGCAGTTTTATGACAATCACCATCAGAGGTCAGAAAAAATAAAGATAATAAGTTGATTTTTTTCAATTCAAACACATGGACCCCCTGAAATCTTTCCATGGACCCCGGGTTAAGAAGCCCTGATTTATAGGGGGTTCATGTAAAGGACATTGCTTCATGGCTAGCATGGCATGGATTCTTTGGGGAATGACTCAAAAAGCCTATGGACATCATCTTGCAGGAAATGGGTTACCATTGAAGTAGGAGGGTGACCTGGAATGATATGCATTTTGCATAACAATATGCCAGTTTGGGTAAAAGTAATTAATTATTTAATTTCATGCTATTTTTACAAGTATTCTAAAAGAAGATCTGAATTACCATCTTTCTGGGAGACCATCTCTGCAATCACCACTCTTTGCACAATTTTATCCATTAGATATTGCCAAAAAATGTGTGGGAACTCTTCTACATACCTGGCACTGTGCTAAGCATCAGAAATATTGAATCATTGCTTACTATCCTCAAGAATCTTACAGTTTTGAGGTGGCATAAATAATAATAAATAATAATTTTACATAAATTTTACACAAAAAATATAGGGATTTCCATATGCCCCACTCCCCACACCTCCCACATCCTCCCACATAAACATCCTTCATTAGTGTGGCACATTCATTGCAATTGATAACCACTCTAGTCCATAGCTCTTCCCCAAATCCCAAGGATTCTGGGATGGTGATGTCCACTACATCTCCAATTGAAAGGAGGCCTATATCCCATGGGGAAGATGGATGGGACTATCCTTCCTGCAGCTGTAGATTCTCTCCATTCCCTGGGATGGCCATTGTCCATCATCATCTCCCCGCCAGTTGTCCTACTGAGATGCGTGTAAGCGTTACCTCTGGGATGACCGTCCGACTAACTTTGAAGTCTCTCAGCCATGTAAACTCATTTGTCTTTATTTTTTCCCCCTTTGATTTGAGGTCTTTTTCCAGTTGCATTGCTAGTTGTTGCTTGGTAGCAATCCCTCAGTGCCAGGGAGGCTCATCCTCTGGAGTCATGTCCCATGCTGGGAGAAAGGTAATGCATTCATATGCTGAGTTTGGCTTAGAGAGAGACCACATTTGAGCAACAAGGAGGCTCTCAGGAGACAACCCTTAGGCATGCCATAACAATAGGTTAAGTTTCAATATCAACTATCTGTTTTATAATGAAGGAAGTTGAAAGGAACAAAAGAAGGAGGTATAAAAGAGAGAAGAGATAGGATGATAATCAGAAGAGAAAAGATAAGGAAAGAAGGAAAAAACATGAAATACATTGATGATTGTTAAGCTACATAAAACCCTCAGATTCAGATCGTATAATAATAAATTTACTCTCAGTAGCTCTTGCACAGATTTCTTTTATTATACAGTTAATGTTTCAGAAAAGATAAACCTCTTTATTGGTGATATGAAATTAACCTTTAAAAATTAAATAAGTTTGTTAGACAGGTTTGCCTTGGACTGAGGGTTCCCCGGAGTGTAGGATTTTCAAGGCTAAAATCAGGACAACACTGAGCACTCAATAATTTTGGATGAATCAATCCACTATCAAGCTATTTTTAGTTTGCATTTTTGACAGTAAAGCATCTGTATGGATATAAAAGGAGTTATTACATAAAAATGAAGATATACAAACTGCAAAACTAAAGCCTATGCAATTCATAGGGCATAAGTACCATCAATGGATCTGTTATGAGAGAATTACACTTATTCATGCCAAAATACTCAAGAGAGCAAAATAATAACAACATTGCAGTTAAAAACACAATTTCATTCTTTCCATCTTAGCATGTGCATAATGAATTACAAGTGTTACAAGTTCAGAAGTTTACAATCACAGATTTGAAGTTCAATATGATAAGCAGAAGGTATGAAAAAGTTATAGGAACCAGCTGTGGCTCAATTGGTAAAGCCCTGGTTTATCACATGGGAGGCCCCGGGTTCGGTTCCCAGGGCCTCCTCGAGAAGGCAAGCCACCGTGAGCAGGCAGGCCGCCGCAGGCAAGGCAGGCC
>PVKH010016836.1:0-15604 GCA_004027955.1 Chaetophractus vellerosus
CAAAAGAATTATATTAATAATTAATAATAAAGAAAACCATACACCAATATCTACTATCTTATGTAATATGTCCAGCTTTCAACAAAAATCTTAGGGTAAATCTGAGCAAGGGAAGAGTCTTAATGTACAAATTATTATAATGATCATATTATGTAATCCAGATCCTGCAAGTAAAATATATAAACAAAGAATTTAATATCATGATGATTAAAATGATAATATTCTTTTTGCATTTTTTTACAAAAGCCCACAGAACATGTGAAATAGGTGGCAATGTTACCACCATTTTATAATAGCCCAGAGGATTTGTTTGAGGTACCCAAGAGCTCAGATCTGGAGAAAGAGAGCCCCAATGTCTGGGAAGGTGCTCCTTACCCTTGACATGTCTGCTTCCCTGAACCAGGAACAGGATAGATTGTGACATTCTTAGTGAGTTTTCTAGAACAGCTATCTCTATTATGGTGTGATTTTGTAATCTAGTATTTACTTAAAGAACATATAGTGTACCAGGTTTCATGCAGATGAATTTGCAGGATCCCCTTATGTTTCACATGACATTATCTCTCTTTCTATTGATTTTTCTGTGAAAATACATTCATGTGCTTATTTTGCAACAGCCTTATTGAGGTATAATTTAAATGCAATAAGATGCATATATTTATTATTTCCAGTTTGGTAAGTAATGACATGTGTACCCATTAATCATAGCCACAATCAAGATAGTGGACAAATCCATCAGCCTCCAAAGTTTTCTCTTATATATCTATAATTCCTTCTTCCAATCCATTCCCTCCTCTACTCTGTTTAAAGACATCTACTGATATTTTTATTTTCTATTTAATATGCATCTTCTAGAATTTATATAAATTGAACTGTAGAGTATGTATTTCAGTTTCTAATTCTCAGAATGATTATTTGAGATTGCACCATTTTTTGTGTGTATCAGGCATTCATTGATATTGATGTTAAATGATTTTCCATTGTTTACATATAATACAATGTATTTATGTATTCAGCTCTAGAAAGTTTCTTGTTTCCAGGTTTTACAGAAAAACAGCTACTGCTCAGTCTGATTACATAGAAATCTGAGAAAATCTTCCCTTATTTTTTATAACTGGAAAGCTGGACAAACTGAAAATTTTGAAAAACTACTTTGATGTCATAGACAATTTTTCTAAGTATATGCTACTTACAAGAAATCCACTTTAAATATAAATAGAAGAAAGGGTTAAAAGTAAGGTTTGGGTACATATATACCATGAAAACATGGACCAAAGGAAATTTGAGTCTCAACATTACTTTTGGTCAAGGTAGAGTTCCCCAAATGAAGATCATGAGTAAAAACAATTGATATTGCATAATCATGAAGGAGTCAATTCTCCAAATCCCAATTGATAGAATTGATCATTGAAATAGATAAATGCACATTATTGTTAGAAACATCAATATTACATTCTGCAATTGTTCAATAACTAGGATGCTAACAATGGCCGGCATGGATAATATGAACAGAATTTTCAACCTCCTTGATCTAATTGCCATTTACAGAATAGTCCACTGAAAAAAAAACATAATAAACAAAATATCACTGGCCAGAAGTGATTAGGAGATGTGATAGTTACATTGTTGATATGACCTGGTAAATTGCCCTTTAGGTAATAACCTAGTAGAATTTAAAACACAGACTCAAACAGCTATTTGAACACTGATATACATATGGTATTATTTACAATTGCCAAAAGTTGGAAACAATCCACATACCTATCAACAGATGAATGAGTAGTCACAATGTGATATACATGTACAATGGAATATTAGAGGCTATAAAAAAGAATGAAGTTCTGACACATGCTACAACATGGATGAAACTTGAAAGGGTCATGTTGTGTGAAACAGGCCAGACAAAAACTAACAAACTGGGTGATCTCAGTTATATGAAATTGCCTATCCAAATTGACAAAGTCAGAAACTAGAATATAGGTTACCAGAGGCTGGGTGGGTGTGGGAAATGGGAAGATAATGCTTAATTATAATGGAATTTATGTTTGCAGTGGTGTAAAAGATTGGAAATGGATGATGTTGATAGTTGTAATATATTGGGAATACAATTAATAACATTGAATTGAGTGATTGAAAATGGAAAAATGGGAAATTTCAAGTTGTATGAATATATATCACAAATATATATCATAAGAATAAAAATTAACTTATATATATATAAATTATGGACTATAGTTAATGGTATTATTATAATATAGTGCTTCACCAATAGTGAGAAAACCAACACACTAATACACAATGTTAATAAAGGGGACAAGTGGGTGTGTGAGAGGGTGTATGTGAACCAGGCATTATTTGCAGTTTTGTTTCTGTAAACCTACAACTGCTTTAATGAAAAATAAGATATTAGTGAAAATAATTCAATTGTAATAATATCTGGTATTTAGTAAATACAAATGTACCAATCTTAATCTCTTAATCTCTTAATCTCTTAATTTGGACAAGTGTATCATGATTCTGTAATATGTTACCATTAGGGAAAACTGGGATAGTGTATTTTATTTTCTTTGGAATTTTCATGCAATTCTAACATTAGTTGAAATAAAAAGAAAGTTGTCTATTAGATAAAAACATGACCATCAAAAATAAAATCTCCTTAACTTAGAGAATAGGTTTCTTGGAAATGTATTATTGCATCCAATATTATGAATTTAAATTTTAGACATATTTCAAAATTATCATCACAAAGGTGACAAGTATATTTTTTCACCAGCAATATATGCAAAGAGCATCTGAAAGCCACAGATGGAATTGCTATATATTTATTTATTTGTTCTTATACAATGGGTGAAAATACTACTTTTTTAAGTCTTTCTTTGACCAACAGTGAGCATGAGTGCATTATGAATTTAGTAATTTTTACTGCTAATCTGTAAACTGCACAGTTACATTTTCTACTGCATACTGCTTTTTTCCAACAAATTTAGGTATTTTTCCCATTTTAATATCATATGTCTAACTTCTCTCTGCATTGCAATATTACCATTAAAACATTTCATTGATTTTTCATTACTTTGCATTATGTGATTTTTGCATTTCAAAATTTAAATTCTATGAAGTGAAAGAGGTCTATAATTTAAAACTTCTCAATAACACTCATACCCACACAACTCACACACACATTCACTGTCAATTAATTTTCTCTCTTTTGGATCCATTTGAAATCACTTGTGTTTATAGTGTGAGGCAGTGTTCCAAAATTATGTTCTTCAATGTGTATGCCTATCTATTCTATCCTTGACCAACTAATATATTTTAAAATATATTTCATTTCAACAGAATATGAATTCCAAGCTTGCCATACACAAAAAGAAAGTAAAATATTATTTCTTTGAAAATTGTATATTATTTTCCCATTTATGCTAATAGCACTTATTTTCCTCAGGACTTATTAATAAATATAATAAGTAATGAGACAAATCATATTCACTTTTATAATTCTCAGTATGATATTTTTGAATTAACATACTGAGTCTTCCTAAAAATAAGAGCACTTAACCAAAGGTAAAAGTTTACTTTCTAGATGGAATTGTGATGCATTTTAAAAATAGAAACTACAGAAATTACTCTCTTGTTCTGCTGGAGTTCCTCCTTAGTGTGTGAAGCACAGGATGAGCAGCAAGAGACTTTCCCCTGTAATCAGAAGGAGCTAGAAGGGGTGGGGAGGCATTTCTGAAGGGTCCTAATAAAGGAGGCAGAGGGCAGATGCTTTGCAGGTGGGTGAACACATTCTATGGAGCAGAGTTAGTCATGGAAACTGAGCTGGGGGAGTGAGAATGTAGAGAAAACCTGATTCATGAGACACAGAGGAGATAAAGTAAAGGTACATGTTTCATTGCATGGAGGATGAGGAAGATTAAAAGGTCACAGATGACACTTCCTGCCCTGGCTGTGACAAAAGAATGAATGGTGGAGAAACTGTCTAAGACTTAGAACACCAAAGAGATGTGGAGGATACAAGCCATTAAAATCATGTTTCAGACCCATGAAAGGAAAATAAAAGGACAAGAATGAAACATACCACCAGTGTACACTAATTAGACTATTGAGATAACCACTTTACTAGGCATGACCAAAAGAGTGTAGAAAAAAGAAAAAAAAATAACACAGCAATAGAGTTTGGCATGACATTATTTAACTTCCTAATTGTCAACAATCTACTGAAAAATATTGATAGTATCTTGATAGATAGAAAGACAGAAAGATATTTTTTTAAAAATATGAGGGATCAAAATTGGATTGAGGCCCATTCAACATTGACCAGTATAAGATTAGAGAAATCAGAGAGTTACATAGGAAGAAATGATAAGGGACATTTGGATGATTTTTAAGGGTCTTCTCCATTGTATTTTACTTTAGTTAGTTAGTTATTTTTAAAGACACTTTAGATTACCTAAATGTTACATCCCAAAATATAGGGGACTCCCATATGCCCCACCACTGTCCCTCTGCCTCCCACACTTGCCCACATTAACAATATTTTTCATTAGTGTGGTACATTTGTTACAATTGATGAACACATATTGAAGTGTTGTTTACATTATAGTTTACAGTTTGCTAGACACATTTTATAGGTTTTGAGAAAATGTGTAATGGCCTGCACCAGTCATTGCAATGTCATGCAGGACAATTCCAATGTCCCAAAAATGCCCCCATGTTGCACCTATACTTTACTCTCCCTCCAATGAATTTGCTGTGTAGGAAAAGGAAAACCCAGGGTCTAAGAGGAAAATCAACCACCTCTGCAACAGCTCCTGATCATGGTCCAGAGTGCCCTGTGCTGTTCACAATCACCCTCTACAGTCAAGCCCTCTCCAGCGCCCTGCAGGGGAGATTTGTATCTGGATTCCCCCTCACTGTGTCTCTCACACAGTAATATACAGCCAGGTCCTCTGCCTTTAGGTTGGTCATTTGAAGAGACACTGTGCTCATAGGGTTGTCCCTGAAAATTGAGAATCTCCTTTGAGCTGATGGAGAGTAGTACTGATTTTTTCCTGTTGGTTGATTCACCAGCCCCTGCCCTGGAGCCTGGTGGACTCAGCTCATCTCATAGTCAGGGAAGGTGAATCCAGAGGCTTTGCTGCAGAGACCCAGAGAAACCTCAGGTTTTCTCAAGTCTCCACCTGACTCCTCCAGCCGAACTTCACACAGGACATCCTCAGACAAGGGGAAAGAGTTTGAGAACAGTCCCAGGTAGAGCATACACAGCTGAAGCTGATACAGGAGGGAGTTTACCTTTGACAATGATGAGGAGGAAAGCCCATATCAGCGCATTCCCCATGGTGGTGGACCCTGAGGAAGGACAGGGGCACAGGTGGGCTCTTTTTCAGCATGAGGTGATTTCCATGAGCACAGAAGGGGCTGCATCTGCATGTCTTTTCTGTGTGGACAAGTCTGAGCTGCCCAGCATGGCTGCCCTGTCCCCAGCCTTAGATTCCCAGAGGAGGCAGGTAGAAAAGGATTCCTTGATCTTGATGCACAGGGTAATTTTGTCTGACATCTGTTCCTTTTCTGGATGTGGATATTGGATGCATATTTGGGGTGGATTCATCACTAATTAAAACTACTAAGGATCTGAAAAGGAAACTAGTTCAGAGGACACAAGTATCTTCCTCTAGTCTAAGGGTTAGTTAGGGCTGTAAATCACTGTTCTCCCCACAAATACAAAGTTTTTAGTGAGAATGAAAGGAAATGCAGTCTTGCTTGTTGTCAGGGCTACAGGAAATGTTTTCCAAGTTCCTGATAGCAACCAGGTCAGCTTATGCCAAGGTGCATCTCTGCACTGGTCTCTGTGCATTACAGGAAGTTGGTGAAGAATGCTCTCTATGTCTGGAAAAATGTTCTGGGTAATTCCTGTGCCAAACTTGTGATCTACTCTGTATAATGCTGCCCTGCTTTCCAGTAGGATTTTTTTTTAAAGATTTATTTATTTTATTACATATCTCCCCTTCAACCCTGCTGCGGCAACGCACCAAGACTGGTCACTGCGCAGGCGCAGCTTTCCCCACTTGTGGGCGGCTTCTGCTTCCATTCACAGCCAGCTTTCAGTTCGCAGGTGGCTGACTGTGCTCCATTCGCGGGTGACCTGCCCTTCCCGTGGCGGCTTTTGCCCTGTCCGTGGCAGTTTTTTGCCCTGCCCACTGCGGCTCTGGCCCGCCCATGGCAGCTTGCCATTCTCAAGGTGGTTTGCCCGCTAGGAGAGGTCCCTGGGAACTGAACCCGGAGCCTCCCATGTGGTATGCCAGTGCCCTATCCACTGGGCTATCAAGCCGGCCCTCTCCAGTAGGATTTTTTAATGGATATAATCTTTTATTATTATTACTAAATTGCATCACCTCATTATTAATGGCCTATTCAGATTGTCTCTCTATGAGTCAATATTGATAGTTTTTGCATCTCTTTAGGAATTTATCCATGTCACCTACTTCACATAATTTATTACAATTATCTTGTTCAAAGCATTCTTTATATCCATTTATAAAATTATGTAAATTCAGTAATTATAACTCCTCTCTCCTACCTTTTTCAAGAAATTTGTATCTTCTCTCCATCTCTTTTTTGTTCCCTTATTCAATTTAATGAAATATTTGTGAATTTTGATGATCTTGATATTTTCACAAAATCAGATTTGGTTTCATTGATTTATTTGTATTGTATTTCTATTCACTATTTCAACAATCCCCACTCTAATTTTTATTTTAGATTTAGTTTGCCCATATTTTTCCAATGCCTAAAGAAGGAGTTTTAGATTATTATTTTTGAGATCTTTAAAATTTCTTATTTTCCATTTTATTTATTCTTTAATTAATTGGTTAATCGAGTGCATTTCTAATTTCTTCATATTTGTGATTTTCCAAATTTCCTATGGTTTTCAATTTTAATTTCATTCCCTTATGTTTTTATTACATATTTTATATATGATTTATACCTTTTTAAATTTATGGAGGTGCATTTATGGTATACCATATATTATATCCCATAAAGCATTCCTTGTGTGCATATGAAGAATGTATATCCTGTTGTTGAGTGTAGCTTCTGTAGATGGCTCTGATCTCTACTTGTTGCAGAATGATGTTAAAATCTGTAATTCCTTTAATGGAATCAAATATGTTGAAGTCCAACCCTTGTTCTAGTTGATGTAAACCTATAAGTAAATATGATCCTTGGAGATGTTAATAATAAAGTGAGGCCAGACTGAATCAGGGTGGGCCTAATACAACATGACTTTAGCCCTCATTGACAGAGGATAATTGTACCCAGCCAGGAGTCAGAGACAGAAGGAGACATATGTTATATATGTACAAGGGAGCTAAATTCAGATTTTGAAGGAATGATGATCATGCTGATGTCTTGATTTTTTAACTTCAGGTCTCCAAAATTCAAGGACAGTAACTTCTGGTTTTGAAAGCTATCAATTCTGTGGTATTGTTACAGCAGCCCTAGCCAAAGAATATTTTTTTTTTGGTATTAGTAATGGGGTGCTCCTGTAACAAATAGCTAAACATGTGGAAATACCTTTGGACATATGTAATGTGTAAATGTCAATAATTTGTGGGTGCTTAATATTAAAAGCCCAGATTGTCTTTTAGATATAGTTGGTAAAAATATGTAACTTAAAGGTGATCCTCGTGAAGGCTTACAATGAAATAATTAATGTGTTATTGGAAACTGTAAGGAAGGAAATCCCTGTATAAAGTAGAAGATGAATTTGCAGAATTTTATTCTGTTATCATTTGCAAGGCTGAATACTTAAATGACAAACTTGGTTATTTAACTTAGGAAATTTCCAAGCAAATCACAGAATGTGTGGCCAGGGTTCTCCTTGCTCATTCTAGTAAAGAAAAAAAAAATAACAATCATTTTCTGATTTGGAAAGTTCTCAGTCTATCAGGAGAGAGCCCCCTGGAGATGGTGTACAAATTGTTGCTAACCCAAGAATTGTTTAGGCATTAG
Source organism: Chaetophractus vellerosus (assembly GCA_004027955.1). Taxonomy (NCBI): domain Eukaryota; kingdom Metazoa; phylum Chordata; class Mammalia; order Cingulata; family Chlamyphoridae; genus Chaetophractus; species Chaetophractus vellerosus. Next base: position 8,014 of record PVKH010016836.1, read on the forward strand.
GTATGTGACACGTTGATCCAATTAACCATACCAGGGTAAGTCAGGAATGGTGATTCAATTTTCCAGGAATGGTCTGTGGAAGAAACTTTTGCCTGATGGTTTAGAAACTCATAAATTACATGGAAGATCAACAGAATATTTGAAAAGTTTATGTCAACAATGACATTGCCAACCTGGGCTGATTGTGAGTATATGGCAGAGACAGGATATAATGAGGAAAGATTACAACGATGGAAGTATGGAGGCAAACTTGAGCTGAAGAGACATCCAAGTCCAAGACAGAAGGGCTCCTGCCCTGTTTTTTGGAAGGGGCAGGCCCACCCTGGTGGTCAGAGAGAGAGTAGGACCTACTACCTGGTGATTGTGGATTATATGGTCAAGACCATGATCTTCAAAGAGGATGGGAACAATTTCCCAGGTTTCATGGTGGTCTTAGTTGCCTCTCCAGTGTTCATAGAGAAAGCAGATACCACACAGATGTTTGGAAGGTGTAAGGCTGCTGCACCATTCAGTTAGTAGCACAAAGTCTCCAGCCCTAGAGATTAATCTAATGTGTTCCTGGGCTTTGGACTTGCTGGGAAACTGGGACCTCTTTTTTCTTACCATTTTTTTCCTTCTGCAATTGGCATGTCTACCGTATGCTTTTCCTTCCACTATATTTTGGAAGCAGATGACTTATTTTCTAAGTTTCAGTGTTCAAAAGACAAAAGAATCTTGTCCATGATGGGCAATACCCAAAAAAGGTATGAAAGTGTTACATAGATTTGTCACTGAAATGACATATGGCTTTTGGGATGTTGGGTTACTGTGAAAGGATGTTGCAAGTTAGAAACATATGCATTTTGGAGGTCCAGATAGCATATTTATTTTAAAATCATATTCCCAGGAAGATATGTTCATGACCAAACCCCCTATTCCAGTGAATGTGATGTCATTTCTACACAGGATCTTTGAAGATGTTAGTTAAAATGAGGCAGATTTGGATTCAGGAACACCTAATTAGGGCCCAAATCCAGTATGAGTAGAATCCTTATAAGGTGAGAAATTTAGAAGGAGTTACAGATGACTGAAGCAGAGATCAAGACAGAGGCTGCCATGTGACAGACGGAGAGCTTGACTGTGGCCAGACCACCATCAGAACCCTATAGACTGCAGAGGAATCCCACCCCCATTGGCACTTAGAACTTATTATTCTATCATAACAAACAGCAGGGCAATAACTGAATGTTATTTAGGCCAGATAGTCTATTGTGTTTTGATAAAGCATCCCTGTCAAAAAAAAACAGGGGTAAATACAGGTTTGTCAGGAAAGCAGTGTTGAGTTCCTAAAATGGGAGTGGATGAGCTGCTTCTACTGTCAACAGAGAGTATAATTTAAGGGTTCAATTTCCACATTTTCTTCAGGATTTTCCAATATGCTCCAATTCTAATTTTCAGCATCCCATTTCTTGCCAATCTACACTTAGAAATGTGCTAAATATCTTTGTGGTGATTGAGCTTTGATTTTTGGAGACCTGAGATTATTATTTTTTTCCTTCTCTTTCTATAGCACATTTAAAAGTGAACAGCCAAAATCATTACATTTGAAGTTTGACAGAAATGTTTTGAGGTATCAAGCACATGGTCCCCCAGAATCTTGCAGCAGGCAAATATATTTGATAAGGAGATTACAATAGGGATATTTTGCAAATCTCTGGTGCAATATCACTCTATGTTATACCACTGTCCCATTTACCACTTGAGATAGAATTATTAGTGTCTTTACATCTAATAGTTTAAAGAAACCACTTCCAAAACCCCAGAAGTAATCCAGAAGGATCAGCCATAAGATTCTGTTCCTCTAACACTACTTTTGTTAATAAAATCTGTATTAGTGAGGGTTCTCCAAACAGATAAAAAATCTGCAGGATATCTATATGTCTCTGTGTGTGTGTGTATGTGTGTGTGTAGGGGTGTATTTATTCCAAGGAATTGCCTCACACAAGCTTTGCAATTATTAGTGTTGGAATGCCATAAGGATTCAGAAGGATGGAAACTCTCATGTGAATTTACATTGAAGTCTTGTGTGTGAAATCTTTCAAACTCCATAGAGGAGGCCAGCAGAAAGTAGTAGAATGTGTAGCTTTGAAGAAGAATTTTGTCTTCATTTCAAAACCATAATTCTTGCTCTTAAGGTCTCAATTGCTTGAATGATGCCCACATATGATCAGGAACAATCACCTCTATTTAATGTCATTTAATTGTAGATGATAATCATATCTACCAAATGACTTAACAGTAACTTAAGGGAAAACATGTGACAACATAAGACAGTTAACTTGACATTAAAAATTAAAAATAGTAATATCCCTTTTGAACATTTCTCTGCACATGATTCCTGATGCCCTTACCCATCCTATTCTCCCTGCCAAATTAATCAATTACATCTCCCCTAATAAATCCTTTAGAGTGCCCCCTTCTACATAGACTGCTTCCAGCTTCCCCATGACAATGACTTCCAAAGAAAGTATACCTTGAGCTTTCTTTATTGTTTTTCATCCCTACTTGGCTCTGAGTTCCTGCCAGACAAAAGCATTGGTGGATAGTTCTCTTGCCATAGCAAGTTACATGTAAATAGCCTCTGCTTGTTCTTATATGAGGGTTACTGTCTATTTCCACATGGGAGTCAATTTCAGCTCTTGTTCTATATGTGGGCCCCTTTTTAAGAAATCTACTTTGGATTTCTATTGTTCTATTGGTCCAGTTGCTTCTGTGTGATGCTACAAGATGAAGGTGACTGGGAACTGTTCTCATATCCCCGAGTCCTATCCCTCAAAAAACCCAAATTGTGGGACTTTAGATGACATAGATTAAGATTTCATGTCAGGCCATTAGTCCTTCAATAGCTTAGAGAGTGTTTTTAGAAGATGTACTGATTATCAAAAGCAAACCCAGATACAAATAAGCATCAATTCTGGTAAGAACAAATGTGGTCTGAATTAATTGACTTGCCAGCAAGAGACTGGTGGGCAAACTAATACATTGGGGTCATGGTGAAAGATAATCTTTCAGCTCATACCCTCATTGGGAGGACCTAACTCAGGCTTGGTGGGAGCCAGCCCTGCTCAGATTCCATTGTACAATCTGGAGGAATCTTGGATAAGAACGTAGTGGGCACCAGCACCAGTAGTGAAATACTGGGTGGACCATGTCATCATAGAATCTGACTTCCCTGGACACTCTGGACCATCAGAACATCTTTCCCTAGCTTGGGTATGATTGCTCAATTTAAATACTAATACATTTCCTTGAACTTTACAATGGTCAAGATTCTTATAAACTTTTTAAACTAGATTATGGCCTAGGAATAATAGTATTTACCTCTAAGTTTGATGTCAAATAAATTTTTGAAGAATTGATAGAATTATGCAAAGCAAACCAGGACAAACTAACAGATGAGATTATTACAAGAAATCAAAAGAGGTATTTTGAGATAAATAATGTTGTAAAAAGTGAGACATGAAGAGGATTGATTTGTTTTGACATTAAGAACGTTTATCATACTGGTCACAGCAGTTTTTTTAATTGCTCACAACTTATATCTGGAAAGGAGATGGGATGCAGTACTTTTCAAGAAGTTTCTCTAGGGTGGGTTGGAATTAAATGACTCATGAGATGCCCTGGTACAGGACTGTGTAGCTGAAGGTGCCCTCTATTGTTGGCAGATTGCTTGGTCCTGGAGTCTGTGACTTTTCTGTGGATTGGAGGATTTGGGTAGAGGAAAGCTTTCAAATTATCTTCTATATAAATAATTATTCTTCTCATGAAGAGGAGAAGTACATTAAGACAGAAGAGATGATAAAATTGAGGTTGTCATATGACCCAAGTGAAGCAAATGGTTTCTCTTGCCAAAGTAAACATGTACTCTATCTGGAAACTCCTTTGCACCCAGAATTGTCACTCCTTATTAACTGAATGTCCTCAAAAATTTATTAACCCAAACCTCTATTTTCATATTAAGAAACAGGGGTCTTGAAATGCAGAACAATCTGTGACAGAGTGAGGCAGAAAATACTGTTTCCACCCTCTTAGCTCCGTCTTTGTAGATACAGAGAATGTGAAATGTACTCACAGCAATATGTTGGAAATCACCTCTGGATATCTGCCTCAAAATGGGGAGATATCAATTCACTGTAGTAATTAAAGCACAACCTCAGTCTCATGTGTCAACACTCCAGAGGCAGGACACTTAGCTGTTTAAAGTGGGCAGGAAAGGACCAGGGATGGGAAATTGCCATATCCCATCCCCTTCCCATCCCCTCATTGTCATGGAATTGCCTGGGCTTAGGGAAAGATGCTGTGGTTTTCTGTAATGAAATGCTGGCAGAAAATACCTAGAAAAAGGAATGATCAGTTCATAGCCTCTGGGTACTACTCATATTTTTTATGAACAAGGTATGCATCACAATTTACATCATGGATAAATGCAAATTTCAATTAAATTGCATCAGTTGATTTTCTTGTATTGTAACAAACTGGAACACTTTACAGAAAGGGGCACAAAGGAATGAATACCACAGAAAATAACATAGGGCCTTATGAAGCACACAGAAGAGCCCTGAATGTAGGAGGATGAGGTCACCTCTGATGGCTGATAAGAATCTGCTACTTCCTCTGCATGCTGGTCATGTGGGTGTGCCCAGTTTATAAATATTCATTAAGCATTAGTACCTTCTCCATGTCTACATTTTCTATATGCTTCTTCAGACTTAGAAAGAGCTTAACTAATTTTAAATTGTAGCACAGAGCTCACAAAAACATTCCATAGAAAATAAAAGAATATTCATGGGATGAGCATAACTTTGATCCAAGAAAACTGGGAAAATTCTCAAAGGAATAGGGAATTACGTACCTATGTCTCTCATGGAATTAGATTCAGAAACCCTTAAGAAATGTTCCCAAACTGAATATATTATCTATAAAATGATATTTCTAAAAGAATTATTTGTTTAGATATTATTGTACTTTAACACTCAAAATTCAACAAAACCAATTTGTCTAATTAAGAGAAATATGTAACCATTAACAATAGGAATAGAGGATAATATTCAATTTAATTGAAAACTATCTACAAATAAAAGTCATATATTAAATGAAAAACAATTAAAGCATCCCTTAGAAGTCATGAATGTGTCAAGGATGTAACAGGATTGTATTTACAGAAAGAAATATAAAACACAGAAAAAGAAAAGATTTAATAAGGTAATTCAGTAAGGACAGAAGATTAATAAGCCTTGCAAATAATATTGGAAACTAGGTTAAATCAAAAAACAATCAATTGTATATCTATATATCAGTAACAAATACATATAATTTTAAAACAAAGCCAATAGAACTAGCAAACATTCCTAAAATATCAAATACCTAGGGTAAAAAACAATGCTTATTTTAAATTCTACTCCTAAGACTGCAAACTATAATGCAGGATATCAATGGAGATGTAAGTAAATGGGGAACAGAGCATATTCATGTATTGGATAAAATGGCCACACCTTGACCAGGCTAACTCCAGTATGTTGGAATTAACTCTGAGAACACCAGAAAAGCAAGAGAGTGTTCACCTACTAATCAACCCCTCCCTTTGTCAGAACTACAGTATAAAAGCTATTCCTTTTCTAATGGATATTTTATTGAAATAAAAATTACAGGGATTATATATACATATATGTGTGAATAGCTGTAACCATTACTACAAACCAGATAGTGAACTCCCCCAAATTTCCCTTGTACATCTATAATCCATGCCTCCAGTCTCTTCCCTTTCATCCAGGCAACATTTGATCTCCCTTTTAAAATAAGTTCATTGAGTTATACCTTAAAGGTCAAAGATTTAATGTGTATAATGTAAAGATATTCATTTTATTCACTGATATGCATCACCATCACAGAATCAACATTAGAAAACATTAATTCTCTCCCAAATCCCAGGAAACCCATCTCTCTCAGGTCTCTCAGATAAGGAAAGGCACTGGGGGCCATGCTGGGTATCTCAGGACACAGAACAATGGCCAAAAGGAAAGTCATGGTATCTTCCCTCTTCCTCAGTGATAATCTAGGCTCTGCCCACATCTGATGGGCATTTTCTCTAAAAATATAGTGTGATTTTCAGAGTCAGGAAAGGAGCCAGAAACTTGAAGCTGGGGAAGTGAGATGAGAGAGAAAGCCCAGGACCCTGACACAAAACCCCTTCCCTACCTCCCCTCTCCCTCCTCCTGGGAAGTGCTTAGGCTTGTTGGTCTTGATCCCACTCAGTACAGGCCCATCCTGGACTCCCTGAAGGGCAAACCTGGTTCTGATCTCACACTCACTCACTCATTGCCTTTGCCTTCTATCCTTATAACTACTGAGTCATCAGATCTCAGGTGTTCCTGTTATAGAGCATCAGGTTCATGATATTTTCTTGATAAGGGCACTCAGCTTTTCGTCATCCCATGGATTACATATGACTCAATGAAGCACTTTGTGCTGCAGTTGCTTATGTGATTTCAGCATTTTCCAGGAAAGAAGAGCTCACTTGGTCTGCCTAACTGCTTATGAAATGACACTGGACCCTGGAACTCATTCTCTACCTCTATATCTCTCTGTGTATACATATAAAATGCAGTTGGAAAAGCTATAGATCAACACTAACCAGAAACTCCAAAACATTCAGATTTAATTGGCCATTGTAGGTCAGTGATATTACTCCATGGTAAAGCTCATAACTTATTTTAATGTTTTCATCATGTAGAATTACTACTTACAGAAACAATAAAAATGTTAATAATAAATGAGATAAACCCTTTTGGTGCAGTGAAGGGAAGGAATGGAGTAGTTTAAATATGTCAATCCTGTCATTTTTCATGTGAGTATCACTGAATAAGACAGGAAGTGCTTAGAGGCTATGAAGTTGGGTCAGCTGAACCTCCTGAATCAGGAATAGGTTTCCTGCAAGCAGATGGGGTGGAGACAGAGGAATAGCCTGGGCCATAAAGCCAATTTATAAAGCAGGTTCTAGTACGTTAGCAATGGGCTGTTGGAATGGATTTTATGGATATGGGAATTGGGTGAGATGAACATGGTTGGACCTTGAGGAGGTGGTACATGGACTGGGAGAAAGGGACTGAGACGTTATGGAGGTGCTGATATGCAGACAAGGGATATGATGTCAAAAAGACAGTGATGTCTCCCTGGAGCCAAAGCAGGTGTCTTGATGGAAAGGGTCGTGACAGTGGCCTTGGAGTCACTGTGAAGGGGCCCAGGGGAAGGGCAGAGCAGGAGTACAGAGTCAGGACAGAGAGGAAGGACCATGGGTTTGGGGATTCCAGTGCTAATTCTGTAAGGAGCAGTTTCAGAAGCAGATTCTTATAGTCTCTTGCATGGGCTTCCATCAAGTTAATGAATATATATCAATCATAGTGAAAGAGGTGATGTGGGGCATTCCTAAGAGAGGAAACACTGGTCCCTGGACCTCACCTTCCCATCACACTCTCCTCTGCTATCCTCCCTGGCCTGTAGCTTGGATGTCATCACCCTTGTCCTGTACTGGGAGCCAGGCCCAATGTATAGAATA
>PVKH010016837.1:0-15615 GCA_004027955.1 Chaetophractus vellerosus
CTAGTATTTATTAGTAACCTCCTTATCCCATTAACTTTATTCTATTCAGGGTGGGAGGGGACTAGGTTGAAAGAAATGAAAAATTTACCCCATAGTTGTTTTTTTATATAACATGTTTTGATTATCAATGGATTATAATGGATTATCTAAGGAAAAGACCTTCCAATTAGGACTAAATGCATGACTTTTATAGGTTTCAGAGAATTACAGTGGGTTTATACAAAACAGTTGAAAAGTTTCCATGTTGGTAGCCAATATCTTCAATTATCCTATGTAAAAGCTTGATAATCATAATCTTAGTTATAGTTATAATAATAAAAGAAATTTAGAGTTTGAAAAGATATTTGCAGATGCAGCAATAATCAACAAAATGACTCTGGCTAAAGAGAAAATATAACCTTACTATTAACAGTCTTAGAATAATGTAGTAAATGCAATTTCATGTTTTTAATGAGCTACAAAGAAATAACAATATATCATAGTATTGGTTCCAAAATTTTTACATGATGTAATTTTCATTCTCATTTTATAACATAATATTATGAAGAGTAAATTCAGTTATGTTTCACTGAATTAGTTCTAATGAAATTTGTGGCCAACAGCAATGCCTTCAAAGTTATCTTTTAAAAGTATTTGAATCAATTCATCTAATTTTACAATTTATTTGTTAGCTTATAATTAAAAATTAAAAAAAAAAGAATCTGAGGAAGCCTTAGCAATCATTTACACTTTATTGTATAGATTGAGAAACTGTGTTCCCGGAAAGTATCTACAGTATATGCCTAGGGATACATATATCTCTCACGGCATAGAACAGACTATTCTTCACCCTTCCAGAGTATAGGAATACTCTGCTAACACTAAGTCATGATAATTTTTCAAACTGAATAAACATCAAAGTGTGGTAATGAAAAGAATGCAACAGGATTTGATTTCAGCAATCCTGGACTTGAAGGTACCATGTATGTCTTTCTTGCTGTCTCAGAGGCCCAAGAAAGTGACTTATTTTTTTCTCTATATCATCATTTTCAAGTAATAACAATAATTCCCAACCTGTTGTAATGTGCTGAGGTAAGGAGGGCATGTATTTTGTTCGCCATTGTATTCTCAGTGCCTAGTGTAGTGCTGGCATACAGGATGTGTTCAGAAAGTATTTGCTGAATGAATGAATAAAGAAAATATGAAGACATGTGAATTACGCTGTGTTTGGAGGAAGAATGGTCAACAATCTACCTTTCATAATTACATGAGCAAGAGAAGATGTTGGCCTGAATCATTAATTATATATTGAATATTTTATATGTCATTTTTAATATTTCTGGTTTTTAATCTATTATAACTGATTTATTAAAGCTGTGAATTTACTAGATTGAAGTAGGAAGTACCATCAACTTTTCTTACCATGCTCTTAAACTTGCACTGTCAAATAGATTTCTTTCATACCTCTGGATTCACTCCTGGGCTGTCTTACTAGAGTTTTTCCATTGCTTTCTACTAATACTTGTAAAAAGTGAAGTTCACTCTAGCTTCACATCTCCAATCCCCAGCAAACCTAAATTTCAGGTTTACCTCAGGCTGGCAACCTGTATTGAAAAAGGTTAGTGTGCCCAGCTTCTTCTCAAATTTTCCCTACACTTACTTTCCCACTGTGATGTTTTCACCCCCACCCTAACCTAAGGTCAGGAACCTAAGGGAGGAAGGAGAATTAAGATGGCAGAAGGGTCTTTATTCAACTTGTATAGTCATAGCCTGTCATTGATGCACTAAGGGTGTGGCAGATGGCAAGGGCCTTTTTCTCCTTTGGGATCCTTTTATGCATTATAAGAAAATCCCAGACTGCTGGAACACTCCAATCTACAGTTTCCTTAATGCTTATAATGCCCTACTCCCCTCCCACCTCCATTTTCTGGGGTTTCTTTACCCATCTTTATGGCCTTCTTGTGTGGAGACATCTTAAGACAAAGAAAATCCACTCATTTTCATGGAGTTGATCTCTGGGCCACTAGAAATACACATTCAGAGCTTCCCTGCCAAATTCTGCAAGCTCAGGCAGTTACCAACATAGCCTTCTTTCTTGTATTTTGGCCACTGGCAGGGAAATTGCATTGGAAGCCCCTTCCATTTCAACTTTTCATGTGAGAATCAACCAACTGTCCTTATATCGTTCAAATTCCAGAAGACATGTGTCAAATTTTCCTAGAGATTCTCTTGTTTTGAAGAGTGTTTAAGGTATATCTTCCACCCAATGACTGGAAACTCCTTCTTGAAAGAAATCCTCCTTTCAGGATCTTCCATCTCTTCTTTTATATACTGATGGTTAGGGGGGTGATTGACTAATGATGGCAGGACTTAGATGGATAGATGTTCTAGTGCCTTGGCTTCAGCCATATTGTTCTTAGCTTTTGGAGCACTTCTAGAAGCTAAGACCCTATTGTAAGCAAGATTTTAGTGAATTTAATTGCACTAAAATTTCTGTGCCTAGTTATTTACTTATTAAATAAATTTCTAGAAGTCATTTTTATGCCATCTTTTGATAAACAAAACATTTTATTTTTAATGTAGTTAAATTTCTTTAGTTTTTTCTTTACAATTGTGCTCCTTTGTCTGATTTTTAAAAATCCTCCTTGATCAGAAGTCATATTATATATATTTTCATTGATGATAATACGTTTATTATTTTTTGCTTTCAGGATTTTTAAGTACCTAGAATTTATTTACTTTTTTCTTAATGGTATGGGTTGGCATCTTTTTCCATATGGACACATATCATTGTCCCAATAGCATTCATTGAATAGCCTATCTTTTCTCTGATTATTTTTAATGCCATCTCTATCATATATCAAGTGGCCATATATGCACAAAACTGTTTTTGAGCTTTATATTGTTTTGTTGACCTTTTTGTTGAATTCTTTAACACTACCACATTGTTGTAATTACTATGCTATAATTAGTCTTGATATCTGATGGGGAAACTTTTCCAAACTTTATTCTAAATTAAATCGTCTTAGCTGTTCTTGGTCCTAATCTTTTCAATATAAATTTTAAGATCAGCCTCTCATTTTCCACACAAATTACTATTGAGATTTCATTCGGAAATATATGAAATTTATAGATCATTCAGGATAATTGACATTTTAATGAAGTTTCATGTGCAGCAATATGTGTCTCTACTTAAGTCCTGTTCTGTGAGCTTTGGTGATATACCTGTATCTCTATACCTATACCTATATCTATATCTATATCTATATTTATATCTATATCTATATCTATATCTATATCTATATCTATATCTATATCTATATCTATATCTATATCTATATCTATATCTATCTATATTCATCATATCCATATATCACAGCATTCCTGACACAGTAACAATCTTTATTCTAGAAGATGAGACTCTTACCACATTTTAAGCCTCCAGGAAGATATAGTTAAGTTGAAAGTGCTGAATGGTAGGTAAAGATGAGGCAGAGGATATTTGAAAAAAATACAACGTGCTTTCCTTTAGGCTATGTGTGCACCAAAGAAAGAACAAAAGAAAAAGTTCTTGCTAAGCGTTTCTTAACTCTGTGACTGCACTGTGTAGATTAATTTAGCAGTGATATATGCTCAAAAACTTTAAAAAATATTGAAGTGGCAGTTCATAGACTGCCAATATCATCCTTTATTAAGCTAGTCTATACTTCTGAGAGATGTCTCAATGTGTAATTTGACAGAAATCTCACCTCAGAAAGACAGAATCAACTGCTGTGTTATTAATTCATTGATTAATTCAATAAAAATTGGTTAAATGTTGTGATCCAATGCTTAGGATGTAACTATGAATAAGACACAGTCTCCAGCCTCAAAGAACTTTCAGGGAGATAAAACATGTAACTGCAGTAAAGAGTTACAAGGGCTTATGGCAGGAGTGAGTACAAGGCTCAGTGAGCATTCTAAGGAGTGGATGATGCCTGCTACTGTGTATTTCTTGAGCAGTCATGAATAAATTTATTCCCCCACATAGGAGGCTGTTAGAGGTATGGAATAGACAGGGAAGAATTCTATAGGCAAAGGATGCAACATAAGCTTGGGAACATGGAATGTTTAGAATGTTCAGGAAACTGAGATTAGTTTTATAAGGATGGAATATAGGATGTGAGGGCCTTGGGGAGAATAAAACCAAAAAAAGACCAGCAGTGATCAGATCATGCATGTCTCATATTCTCTTCTAAAGATGTGGATACTGTAGGCAGGAGAGAAACTAAGAGGTTTTACTCGATGGAGAAATGGGATCTGGTTTACATTTTGGAAATCTTTTCTTGCTGAAATTAGGACGTGCAGAAATTGGAGGCCTAGAGACCAGATAATTGCAGTACTACAAGCAAGAGGTGAGGTAAGAATTAAATAGAGTGGTAACAATAGAACTGGGGAAAGGTGGATAAAGGTGGTGGAATCAGTGGGATTTTGGTGCAATTTGGATGTGGGGATGAGTTGTGGGGGCTCAGGGACTTCTGTAAGTATGAATGAATTCTCAGATATCCAGCTTGGAAAACTGGGTGACTTGTAGCCAGTGTTGCTTTAGTTGTACAATGTTTTTGCTCACCTACCTAGGCAGATTCACACTTATGTGATTGATATAATTCCATTACTTAGTAAGTGAAATGCAAGTTTCATGTAGGTCTTGTCTGAGATGTTTTAATGTATTATGAGAGATTAATTTTAAAATTTCCATTTGACATTGATTTCTCAGAGCACCTATGAGTAACAATGAAGTACTATAGTAATTAGTTTGCAACTGTTACATTCAAAGACATAGATCAATATCAATAGCTTGTTGTCATATCTCAATAGACTGATTCTTTTTAAACATTTGTATTCATTAGTCATCTAGATATAGGCTGCTCATCTTGGGTTCTAGGGATTTTCAGATCTGGATGAACAACTGAACTGATTCAGAATTGCCTGAGGCAGCATGTAATCACTTTCATGTTTTCTTTCTTATCAAAAATTCAATAGATAGTAAGATAAGACTTTTATGTTTACTTGTCAAGCTGATAAAAATTAACACTTTAGAGTTAAAAACCAGCTGGATTCTTACACAGAAGTCCTTACATTCACATTCAATGAAAGAGAAATATAACTGATATTTCACTATATTTAAATAAGGCAACTCAAACAGTAAGCTGTACGAAAAACAAAAACCTAAATAATCAACCTTTAAAAACACTTTTTAAAAATATAATTAACTTTATTTTAAAAATTATTTTAGACTATAGAAAAGTTCCATCGAAATTATTGCCATGTATCCTCTTCCTCTCCCACATCATCCCCTATTTTTTAAAAATGTAGCAGTACAATTTATTATGATATATCTGTAAAAGTAACTCATTAAAAATTGCACATTTAAAAAATGGCTCACTCATGGTAAGGACTAAGCTACCTACAGTAAAAATCTAAAAAATAAAACCATCATTGTGACATTTACCAGTACTTCACACATCCAACAAATACTGAAGGGAGCAACTACCACTGTTATAACTTCTTTAAAGCCCAAAACTTAAGCACAAATCAGTATTAAGAGAAACTTCAAAATGTTCACATTTCCATGCATTTTTGGCTGAACTTTCAAAGATTCCACATATAACAAAACCACAACTTTGAATTAAAATGAATATTAACATTTAAGCCTTGTGAAAAACTTATTCTACAGAAGCAATGAAAACTGTGAATAGTAACAGCAGTCTAATTCTAGGAGAGAAAGCAATCAATTATTTCCTTTGTCATAAAACAAAAGTCGAGTCAACACTTTAATAACACTGACCATGTTATTTACTATTCAGGAATTTGCTTTTCAAGTTCTGTCTTTAAAATATATCTATCCATATATTTAGATTAAATTAAATTTATACATCAAAAATATTTTGCTCAGAATTCTAATCTTAAGTATAAACCATAACTTATCAAAGCACTGTCCAAATCTGTACAATAATGCTACCATTTAGATTTATATGCTTCATCTGAAAAACATCTTACAAACAGAAATTCTGCACTGCTTCTCCAGAATAAATGTCCCTATGTCTAAAACTTTAAATGATAAGCAAAAAAGTCAGATTCAACTAATTCATGCTATGCATTTTCTTTCATTGGGCTTTGATAAAAACAGAGCCATCTGGTGTTAGAGTACCATCTTCCTTCTCAGTTACAGTCTCTTTATTTGTTGAAGCTGTCTTCTGTTTCTTAGTAATAGCTGCACAAACAGCAACAATCTCATCACTTTCAAAGTCATAGTCAGGAATTGATTTTGGTGAGAAATCTGTTACTTTTACTGACAATTTACTCTTTTTAATCCTCTCTGCCACTTTCTGCTGATCCTGGAGTGTTCTTGTCCAAGAAAGTTCTTCTTTCCATATTTCAGGGTTCATTGGATAGGTGTGCAGGGATACTTGAAAACTTCAAATTGCTTCATCCATTTTTTTCTTCGGCTATCTGAAGTCAGATTGTTCTATCGTCTGTCTTCTTATTCTTTGGTTTACCCTTCCTAATAATCTTCATTTCTAAACTCTTCTCCAAATCTCTCACCCTTGTTTTTTTCTTTCAAGTTGGAACACTCCCTTCAGTACCTCTTGCAAATCTGGTCTTTTGGTAACATATTCTATCAGTTTTTATTTGTCTGTGAAGACTTTGAACTCACCCTCATTTTTGAAGGACAGCTTTGCTGGATACAATATTCCTGGCTGGCAGTTTTTCTCTTCCAGTACCTTAAGTACATCATACCACTTTCTTCTCTTCTCTATAGTTTTAGAAGAGAGGTCAGCACTTAATCTTATTGAGTTTCCCTTGTATGTGATGCTCTCCTTTTCTCTTGCTGCTTTCAGAATCCTCTCTTTAAATCTGATATTTGTCATTCTGAATAGTAGGTGTCTCCAGGTAAGTCTATTCAGAGTTATTCTGTTTGGGATTCATTGTCTGTCTTTGGGTATTGATATTTATGTACTTCATAAGGCTTGGGAAGTTTCTGGTCATTATTTCCTCAAATAATCTTTCTGCCCTGTATTAGTCAGCCACAGGGTTGCTTTTTGGAAATATACCAAAAATGGTCAGTCTTTAAAAAGGGTATTTATTTGGGGTAGAAGCTTACAGTTACCAGGCCACAGAGCATAAATTTCTTCCCTCACCAAAGTCCACGTGTTGGAGCAAGACAGCTGCCAACGTCTCCAGGGTTCAGGCTTCTGGGTTCCTCTGTTTCCGTGGCTGAGTTTCTCTCCAGGCTTAGCTTCTGGTTCCTCCACAAGTTCGGCTGTAGACCATGAGGCTCTCTACGCTTTGTGTCTCTCCACAAGGCCAGCTGTAGACTATCAGGCGAACTGCTCACTCCAACATCAGAACTGCTTCTCAAATCTGCTTCTCTAAATCTCTGTCTTGCTTTTTAAACTTGAGACCACTCCCTACTCACTGCAGCCCAGTCAACACCCTAATCATAAACCAATCATGCCCAGATGAACAGATGAGTTTACAAGCATTATACAATTTATATTTTGGAATTCATAATTACATAAAACTGCCAAACCATTACATGTCGCTTTTCCAATCTATTCTCCTTCTGGGACACCAATAATGTGAATGTTTGTGCATTTTGTATTGTCTTTCAATTGCCTGAGACTCTGCTCCATTTTTTCCATTCTCTTCTCTTTCTGTTCTCCTGTCTTTTCCAGTTCAGATGTTCTGTCTTCAAAATCACTAATTCTGTCTTCCGGCAATTCAAATCTGCTCTTATGTGCCTCTAATATATTTTTAATTTCGTTCATTGTGTCTTTCATTCCTATAAGGTCTGTTACTTTTCTTTACAGGCTTTCAAATTGTTCTTTAGACTCTCCCAGTGTCTTCTTAATATCCTTTATTTCTTTAGTTATATTTTCTTTAAATTCTTTGAAGTGGTTTAGGAGACTTATGTGCTTATCACTGATTAATTGTATTAAATACTGTATCTCTATACAGTATTTGGTTTGTTATTTGCCTGGGCCATTGCTCCCTGTTCCTTAGTATGGCTTGTAATTCTTTGCTGGTGTCTAGACATCTGAATATGTTGGTGTATTTACTCTGATGGCTAATTTCTTTCTCTTGCCTATTGTTATTTTTTCCCCACAGCTCTTCTTTGATATTTGATTCAACTTATTCTCAGTCTTTAAAATTTCTCAGCGGGGGCTGGTCATAGTCTGGTGGATAGGGTGCCGGTTCACCACATGGGAGGCCCCAAGTTCGGTTCCCGGGGACCTCTCTGGGCAGGCAGACCACCTTGAGAACAGCAAGCCACCATGGGCAGGGCAAAGCCACCGTGGGCAGGGCAAAAAGCCTCCATGGGCAGGGCAAGCCGCCCATGAAGGGAAGCAAAAAGTCGCCAGGAATGGAGCAGAGCTGCTTGCGCAGTGAGCTGACTCGGCGTGTCACCGCAATGGGGGGAGACAGAGCAGACACAGAAGAACACAAAAATGAACACAGCAAGAGCAAGCAGAAAGGGGGGATATGTAACCAAAAAAAATTTTTTTTAAAATTTCTCAGCTTAAGTTTTCAAAATCAGGCCAGTGACTCACTAGTGGGGTGCAGATTTTCTCCCAGTGTATGGATACAGAGAGCTCAGGGAAGTTTTTGTCCTTGCAGTTTCCAGACCAGCCAGTAGATGGTGCTAGTAAGCTAACCTTTCCTTGGAGTTGTTTCAGTCTCGGATTTCCTGTGTTCCTGTGTTGAATCTCCAGATCAGAGATTCAAAGTGGGGTCTCTGGCCGAATTCATTGAACTACAGCAGCCTGACCTCCCCTTCCTTTTCCCTTGAAACAGCTGACAAGGAGAAAGATGTCTGTTCCCCTTTCAGGTGGCTATAGCAAGCCAGGGGTTTTACCTCAGCTTAATATCTTGGGGCTGGAGGACAGGAGCCTTTCCTGGCCACTGTGGGGGCTTGGTAACTCACGTTTGTCTTTTCTGCTTTTTATTTTCTGTCCCTCACCCTCCTCGGAGTTGTAGTACTGTCCTGGTCTGCTGACCCCCAAAGCAGGTCCCTTGGACCACTTTTGGCTCTTTCTCCATTTTTTAAAAATTAATTAAATTTTTAAAAAGATACCTCAATTACATAAATGTTACACAAAACTTTTAGGGGTTCCCATAAGCCCCACTTCCCACACCTCCCACAACTTCACACATATACATCCTTCATCAGTGTGGCATTCAGCTCTGCCTGTTAGTCTGCCACCATGTTCCCACAAAACACATTTTTGACAATCATTTTAATATGTCATTAGGTCCTTGGAAGTGATTACATATGGATAAAAATTAGGGAAATAACTGAAAAATTAGAATTTATACTGTGTCCTTACGTTGAAACCATTTATTTCTCTTCTATTCCTTGCTTCCAAATACACATATGAGTATTATTCATTATGTATGTATATATCATACTCATATATAAGTATGAGTACAGGGAGATTATTATAAATGGATAGATGGCTCATATTTCTCTATTGAGCTAGTAATTATTTCTATTAATTTGCTAAAAGAGAGTAGGAAAATGTATTTTGAAATACCTATTTCCTATGCATTTTTATCAATGATATAGTGTCATTATATAGATCTCCTTGTTTTGAGTTTTTCTTTTCTTATGGTTTGATTAATGAGAAGAATTTAGTGTTTTATCATCTTCAAAGTAGTTGTGGTATTAAATTTGGGATATTTTGAAAGGGTTATATTTCCCTTATAGTAGATCAGAAATGTAAGACCTTAATAGATTCCTAAAAAGCTGATCACTTGTGTGATAAAAGTGGTAGATTTTGATTTGTTAATTTTTATATTCAATTTGTGTTGTTTTTTGAGGAAGGAGGATCAATGAAATTTCTTATTTTTTATGGAATGGACCATAATTGTGCCACTGTTATTTCACTTTTTGACTCACTGCTGTTTTCATTCTTGTTCAGTTTTAAATATCTAGTCATGCAGTTGAAAAGTAATTTGTAAGGATATTAAACATATTGAAGCTTGTGAATTCTTTACTTAAAAAATTAGAGTGGATTAAAGGTGTTTCCTCTAATACTATCAGAACATTTGAGTTATAAATAATATTTTCAGAATTGTGTATTACAAAGGAACCATGTTTGTATAATCGAGAGGGGAAAAAAGCTTAAGAACAGCTGAGCATTTGGAAATTATTTCTATGTTTAATAGAAGGTATAATATTTCTACAAAATCTATGGCATAGACACTATCCCACATTTCAGCCATTATTAGAAAATTTTTTAGAGATGAACAGGATGCTAAAGGGTTATCCAATTAAAAGGAATAAGGCTAATCAAAATTTGTGTCTCAGAACAAGATACTTTGATTATTTTGGTGAAAGCATCAATGAAAGGACAGGATTTGGGAAATAGTTTAGGGAAGACTGTGCTCCTCTAAGGCATGTTTTTTCTTTTTTAAAGGTCTGTCTGTAAGATGTGGCAGTCTTTCATATATTTCAAATCCACAATGTGCTTATAGTCATGATTTTAAAAATATTTCTTCTTCATAGCAAACTTGGATTTTTATTGCTTCTGTGCTTTCATTCGCCCCACCCCACACCTCTATGATTGCTTTGCATCATTGATCCATATGTTATAAGACTATTAACTTGTTCATGTTTGACCAGAGTACCACATTTTGTTCTTTATGCTAGTATGATTTTTAAGCCTTTTTGCTATGATGTTTACTGCAACTGTGCTTAACTCTAAGCCTTAAATATTTTCACAGTCTGGATATATCATTTGGTGATTATTAAGGTCTTTTAAAAATAGTTTGGATTTTCATGCTATTTGATATTGTACACATGGTCTAGCAAAACATACACTTTGGGATAGTCTTTTGTTTTCTAACACTCCAGCCTCTCTTGAATTGCTTTCCTCACTTTACACATTATCTGTTTCTAGAGGCTTATACCAAAGACGATTATATCTTTGTGTACATACATAGACATATATATATATAATATATGCCTTTATATAAAGTATGTACATGCCTATGTATAAATTATGTATGAATATATATGAAATGAACTTTGTTTTCTTTTTAGTAGGAAAATGTGGTTTGCACTCTGTGGAGTACACTAAATTGACTTTCAGTAGATTTTCAGAGTTGCTGGGAAAAATCACAGAATATATTAGCAGTGGAAGAGGAAAGGTGGTTTTTACTCTCTGCTTGAAGTGTGACAGAATAAAAGAATCCTTGAGAAATGTGTCTGATAGATCTCTCCCCCCCCCCCCCCTTTTGGAAGAAAGGAGTCTGAAACTAAAAAAGAGAAGGCAGCCTTTGTGAGGCTTACTTGCAAACTGTGCCAGCCTACCTAAGCCTTTTTGTTCCTTCTTAACACATTGAACATCTTGAAATATCTAAGAATGTTAAGATGGAGAGTAGCAGTGTGATCTAAGGTGGAGTGTCAATTTAATTATCAGTTTTGAAGTGGAGTCTTAGTAGAGTTAGTTTCTTGGCTACTTAATAAGAGTTTTAAACTTTGAAATACTTTCAGCATTTTTTAAAAGTCAAAGTATACATGATCAGTTGGTTTGATCAGTGTATCTGATTCCTGTCTAAGAGCTGCATGAGCTGTGGCAATGCTGCTAAAATGTTTGTTTCAAAGATTCTTTACCTCAGTCACCCGAAGCAATTCGAGCAGGCTGTCTTTTCTCTCTCATGTAAAAACTGTTTTTTAATAGACTGATAGACTTCTCCAAGAAACTTTGTTGATTTCTGTTGTTAGCTATCTTCATCTTCCCCAAATTTCCTAAAAATTTAGAAACACATTTCATTACATAAAATTTATCACTCATGAAACCTAATTCAATATAGCCTCAATGTCCTACACAGAGCACACAATCAATAAATATTTGTGCCTTGAATGGCAAATAATGTAAATGTGATGAGTTCTAACTGAGAATGGCAATATTAAATGCGTTCACAAGAATGGATAATTTATAATGACCTGTAAGGACTGCAAAGGCAAATTTATGAAAAGTAGTCCCACATTTTTTTTTTCCTTCTAATACAGCCTAAATTTTATTTCACGTTCCCATTTCACAGCAGTGGGAAAAATTTAATCTTGGTCAATTCCAGAATCCTCTACTCAGGCATCTAAATCCTGTGATTAGAAGAAAATAGTGGTTTTGCAGAATTCTGTGAGATTTGTACAGTGAGGAATAGATGTTGCCTATTCATGCAAAGCTCAGTGTGATGCTGCTTGTCCCATGTGAAACTCTGTCTTTGATTCCTGAAGGTCACGCTAAGTTGTTCCTTGGGCCTGTGGCGTCTTTGCCCCTCCTGTTCCGTGGTGGGGGTCCCAGGAATCATTCTACCACTCCCATGCATTGTTAGGTGAGGGAGCTTCTGGAAAGCTACACAGGGTCCGGTCTGGCTAGATCCGTTTTCCAATCATGCCTGCCTTTGAGGACTCTTCCAAAGGAAGATACACAACACTTTGTGCTTGGATCCCTCATACTTGTCACCTGGGCTCCTCTCTCCCCAGGCCCTGGGGAAGTAAGTTTCAGAACATCTTTATCTGGGATGATATTCATCTACTTTCATTATTTCATCCTATGTGTCCCTTTATCCCTCCCCCACTGTCCCAAGCCTGTAGAATCTTAAAAAATATATATATGTGCAAACCCACTTCCCAATATTTTGTCTATACTTCTTCCTTCCTCTTAGGAGTTTGTTATTTCAAACACAAAACCCAGAAAGATACCCAAACTCAGTCTTTTCCCTGACTTCTTCTTCGTCCTTATCTTGAGAAAATAAGCAGAAAATATCAAGGCAGCCTTAATGGAGATGTGGGGGTTAAGACAGAGGATGAGAAATGTGAATTACGTAGATTAATACTTCAGAAATATATAGCTGCATGAGCAGTGAGACGAAGCATTTTGGTAGACTTATGTCACGGGAAGAAAACATCTCAAATTCTACTGGACTGTGAAAGATGGATCACTATGTACATTTATTATCATTAGACTATATGGAACATGCACATCTAAAATCACAATAGCAGAATCAAAAACACACTTTTGTGCCATCTGAATCTCTTCTAAGGCTAATCTAGAAATATTTTAAATACAATAAATTAAATGCTGATTATATGGGAGGTGTATGTGTATGCACGTGTGTATTGCACACGTACTTGTGTAATTTATTTTGGTTACTTATTTTTCCATTAGGCCCCATCCTAAATTCAAAGGAATGATCAGGGGTATTTTAAAAAGAATAGAATGTTACAGGAAAAATATTGGTTCTGTTTAGTTTTTATGTAATCGCTCTTGGTTATAAGCCTTCTTTTCCTCTCTTGGTATGATAGAGATACAAGGGTCACCAGGCACGCTCTATAGATTATACTACCCGAGAGCCTTGGGGTTGAGAGGTCTGCAGGCTTGCAGGGCTTTCGTCTGCTCCTTGAATTGTGGTCTCTTTAGCTACAAAAGGCTTTCAGGAGCTCTTCTGGAAACAAGCCGCAAAGACAGAGCATTTTAAAATAAAGTTTCTCTTTTATCCTAGGGCTGGCCTTTATGTGAGTAATCACTGGGGGTGCATGATGACAAGAAATGGGATTTTATATCCAAGTCCTGATCCAAGTGAAATGAATACAGGGAACTCTGGTGAGGGCGAGGCACTGGTGACAGTATTTTGTGATTAGAGGAGTATCAAATGGCTTAGAGAGCCTGACTGTAAATTCACACTGCCATTTGGCTCATGTCACTTTGAAAGATTTTGCAAATTATATGTAAAACCAGCGCTGATGTTAAAATACATTTTTATACAAGGCAGCTCATTATTTAGGATTAATTACACAGAAGTGTGGTATATGTCTCTTGGGTACAAGTGATCACTGGTTCTCTTCAGTGGCTGGCAGGGGGCAGCAGGCAGCATGATAACCTTTACCATGCACAAGTAAATTTACTTTGCTTGCTTGAACTAATTTTTAAATTAGAGATGGCATACTAGACATAATTGGTGCAAAGACAGGTCATGGATGCGTGAGGAAAAATGGCAGGGGGCAGAGCAGGAAAGGCCTTGAATGCCACGCTAATAATTTTCAGCTTTATCTGAACAGTCACTGGAAGTTTACAAGCAGGAGAATGACGTGACCATCTGTAGCTGTTTGGTGTAATTATGAATTCCAAAAATCAATATTGAATCATGCTTGTAAACTGATCCGGTAATTTAGGCATGATTAAGTTATGATTACGGCGTTGACTGGGCCACATCAGTAGGGTGTTGAGCCCCGCCCCTTGGTGGGTGTGGTCTCAAGTATAAAAGGCAAGGCAAAAGACAGAGGGAGCAGATTTGAGAAGCAGACTTGAGAAGCAGTTTTGATGTTGGAGTTTGGATATTGGAGAGAAGGACCTGGGAGAAGAGAAGTGAGCTGGCCTTGTGGAGGAAACAGAAAAGCTAAGCCCAGAGAGAAATGCAGCCTCAGGAAGAGAGGAACCCAAAAAGCCTAAACCCTGGCAAATGTCGGCAGCTGTCTTGCTCCAACACGTCGCAATGGACTTTGGTGAGGAAAGAAACGTGTGCTCTGTGGCCTGGTAACTGTAAGCTTCTACCCCAAATAAATACCCTTTATAAAAGCCAACCAATTATTGGTACATTGCAAAGGCACCCCTTTGGCTGACTAATACACCATCTTTGAAGGGTTACGTGATCAGATGTGCATTTTAGAAAGACTGTTTTGAAAACTATATGAAGGTATGCCTGCTCTGAAGGAGACAGAGTAACAAGTATTTCATATTTAAATTTTCTAGGTCTTGTGCTTGGCACTTTATATGCTTATCTCCTTCAAAAGGTATTATCCTAGGAGGAGGAAAATTAAACCACTTGCCCAAGGTCACACAAAGAAGAAGTGACACACGTTTTCTCTACTGTGCTATGATGCTTCTTGCTGAAGGCCAGGAAACCAGTTAGGAGGATCCTTCTGTAATCCAAATGAGCAACCATGAATTCCTCAACTAAGAGATTGGGAGTAGAGAGAAAAGCATAGATTGTTAAAAGATAGAATCATCTGGACTTGGTAAGTAACTGAATATAACGAAGAAGAATCTAGAGTTACTCTTGGGTTTGTGAATGGAGCAAACTGGTAGATATTGCTGCTAATCTCTGAGATAAGAATTGTGAATTATGAACAAATTGTGTGTGTGGTGGTGGTGGTGGTGGTGGCAGTGGTGGGTTGTGATTCCTGTGGGACAGATAAGTGGAGATACATAATTGTGGTGATAAATAGTAGAGTGTTGATAAAATGGACCTGGAGATCAGGGGAATACTTTGGGCTGGAGGGAAAATTTTGTGATTTATCAATATGCAAATAGTAGTTGAAAGAAAACATCATCCATTCAATGGCCCAAGAAGTGAGTAGAGAGAGATGAAACATGGAAGACAAGACATTTGAAAGTAGAGATTCTTTCCTGTGGATAAAAATCCTACTTGGGCTATAAGGGAAAATATAGTTTTCCATATTTCACCTGCAGGGATTCTTTTTTCTAAATTTACTTATTTATTTATCATTATTTTAAAATTTTTTTTTAATTTTTATTTTTTAAGGATACATTGATTTAGATAAATGTTACACAGAAATTTTAGGAG